>OX388305.1:21288552-21371879 GCA_947579605.1 Athripsodes cinereus | reverse complement strand
AATATCATTTGTACTACGAACGTGACGGAGCTCATGTTTGGATTTATTTCCGAGGCATTACTAACTCATTTTATTTTTTGTTATATATTTCTCTACATCAATGAAATCAATAAATATCCAAAGTGTAACGATATGTAGGTATGTATCGTTATCTTTCAAATAACCCAATTTACCACAATACCGAACTTCATCATTTTTTGTGCCTTTAATGATAAAAACTTTTCAACAATTCTGATATATAATCTTGTCATGTCAGCTTTAGGCTCAGAGTATAAACATTTAATATAAATAATAATAAGTAGACCATAATAATATATTTCGATGATAGAATTGATATCGATATCGTTATTATTTGCCTGCCGTAATAATCTAATCGTACACGATAGTATATTCCAATATATGCCTAGTGTATTCCAATGTCTGTTGATTCGATTACTTTAATTTGAACCGATTCGAATATTCGAGTAAATGTTTACTTGACTGTAATGATTTACAAATAATTCAAGTTATTTCAAATTAGATTATATATAATCGAAAGGATATTGGAGTACCTTTCATATTTATGAATTACTTGAGGAATGTTGAATATCGTGCAATTAAAAAGTGATTCTGAAGGAGATTCAGTTTGAAGGTAAATAAGACGTTAATAAATCCAGAACATCTGGGCAAAAAGTAACCAATTGTCTTGAATAATTAAGAAGTGGTTGGTATCCCAATGATAAAATTTCGGACTTTCAGATTCATCAACATACAGCTTTGGTTCATCAACATACAGCTTCATTCCAATTTTTTCCACAAATTAAACAGGCTGAAATGGCGTTCCATTCATTCTGTTTGCGCCACAAGAGATACGGTATTAGGCGATAGATACTAAAAACACTCGCTACGATACTTCACAGTTCGAATACAAAAATGTGTCTTCACTCGATGACTTGTGATCGAATACTGAATACAGAAACGATATAATAATCTTTTGTAGCACTAAAATATACCTACAGTAAATTTAAATATTCATTCCTCTGAGATATCTGAGATACGACACGTGTCATTGTGAAGTTCCAATCTATTTTCTTGTACTGGTAATATCGGGAGAGCAATAATAATGAATCTATGAATCTTTCTACCTACATTTACAGTAGGTATAACATTTATGATTTATTCACTGTATCGGTGGTTAGGTAGCAGAGTTCCGTTATGAAATAAAAATATTTTTTTTTTCGCTATATTAATTTTTTATTTAGAGAGACATTTTTCGTCTTTCAGGGATATAGTAAGGTCATTATAAAATTATCTATCATTAATTAATTATCTACTCATTATCCCGTGGAGCACCCGGTAAAGAATTGGTCTCCCACTCTTCTGCGTAAGTTTTCGAGTGTCCTGTAAAAGGCAGGTGTTCGAAAAAAATAAGACATTTTACATCTTAAATTCAGCGATGAGGCTTGCCACCCATCCTGAATGTCTTGATTTTATATTGGCACGAAGAGGACAGTTTGCATGTTTCTTACGTGCAGCTGATCTGCTGGCTACCCCACTTGTGGGATATGCCGTGATGGTATAGTAGTAGTAGTAGTAGTTATAAAATATGACAAGTTATGTATACCTATATAAAAAATAAAAAAGGTTGATATTAGAGTTTCATAAAATTGTGAACTCTAACTTAATAAAAAATTAACTAAAATTATACTAAACTTCTCACCACAACTTTGCCACTCATCCTGAATGACTTAAGTAATTTTTTGTTGGTACGGAGAAGACAGTTTGCATGTTTATTACATGCAGCTAGCTACCCCGTTTGTGGAATTTGCCGTGATGGGATAGTATAGTGTAGTTTTACTTCGATGCGTATTTTCCGTGGAGCTCCTCGCAAAGAACGGGCATCCCATCCTTTCTATAAGTTTTCATGCGCCCAATAAAAGAAAGTTGCTCGTAAAATATTACGTAACATCTCAATTCAAGCGATGTCATTTGCCACCTGTCAATAAGTTTTTTTCTGCATGAAGAGGAAAATTTCTAGGCTCACATGCAGGAAGTTTGCTGGTTATTCCACTTGTGTGATATGCCGTGATGGTGAAGAGAGAGATTAATTAATGCGGTTAGATGGAAAAAAAATATTCATTAAAGTGATTATCATACCACTGCATAATAGTCTCAATCTTTTATCTGGAATGATAAGTAGATTTTGTGATGCAACTGAAGACGTGTAATTGTAATATTTTTAATAAGATATATACATATTTAAATATGTTGAAATTTATATTAATTAAATATTTTATGTGAAAACTGGTTTTGAAAGTTTGAGATTTTTAATTAATTAACTGCTTTGAAATTAATTTAGAAATGTCCTCGATGGACACGTGCTTTCGAAGAATCAAGAAAGTGGATATAAATGCATTCTCAAATATCTAATGCCGCATGTTACATCTGTGCACAAAAAATGTTAATTTGAGTGTACGTGTGGCATTCGGTTTTTATTAAATATTTCGAAAATGATTTAAGTGCTTTTGTTTATTATGTTATCATTACAAAGTTGTTGCATCCGATCTTGTACATAATATTAACTCATTTTATTTAAATAGTGCACATGTGCTTTTTGTGCTTTATACCATCGATGTTTAAATGATGTTTTACAAATATTTGACTTTTATGAATATAAGAGTCTTAAATAATAAAATTTGAGGATAAGGTCTATTTATTCTAGGCCTCTCATTGATTACTTTCCTAACCAAATTTTCTTGCAGTGATCAAAACATGAAATGAAAAATGTATTATATGAAACGGTATTTTTAGTCTCTCATATAATTTGATCAGAACGCGTAAGCACGAAAAACGAACCTTGTTTTAAAAAAGTAACAAAGATTGTTTATTATATATAACGCTTTTATTTTTATTTTTATTGTACATCAATGATATTGGTTTCTGTTTCCAGAACTCTAAGTTTCTCCTTTTTGCCGATGATACCAAGATATTTAGAAGTATAACTGGTCCGTATGACTGTGAATTGCTTCAACTTGACTTGGTCAGACTCTCGGAATACTGCAGGAGTAACCAACTATACTTAAATGTTTCAAAGTGTTGCTCAATATCGTTTACTAGGAGTGCTCGGCCCATTATTTACGACTATCGGATTGAGGGTCAGTTACTTCGAAGGGAAACTGCGGTTAGGGACTTGGGAGTGATTATGGACAAGAAGTTGCTCTTTAAAGACCATGTCGATGCTGTGCTCGATAAGGCCTATAGAATGCTTGGTTTCCAGAGATGTGCAAAATACTTTCAAAAAAGTATTTAAATACAAAATACAAATTCTTTTGAATTTTTGTATTTCAAATACAAAATACTAAATACTTTTTCAAAATGGTATTTAAATACAAAATACAAAATACGTATTTTCAAAATACTTTTTTAAAATACCTTTTTAAAATACTTTTTACAAATAGTCGAACAAGGTGTAAGACAAAAGTATTTAATATTTAAACCATTGATGAAAGAAAGAGAAATTTAAAACTGGACAAAAGTATACATAAATGGAGAAAGGGTTGACATGATTCGATATAGCATTGCTTGCAGACAATTGATGAATGCCATTGATGAATGAAAAACTGGACAAGAGTATACATAAATGGAGAAAGGGTTGACATGATTCGATATAGCATTGCTTGCAGACAATTGATGAATGCCATTGATGAATGAAAAACTGGACAAGAGTATACATAAATGGAGAAAGGGTTGACATGATTCGATATAGCATTGCTTGCAGACAATTGATGAATGCCATTGATGAATGAAAAACTGGACAAGAGTATACATAAATGGAGAAAGGGTTGACATGATTCGATATAGCATTGCTTGCAGACAATTGATGAATGCCATTGATGAATGAAAAACTGGACAAGAGTATACATAAATGGAGAAAGGGTTGACATGATTCGATATATCATTGCTTGCAGACAATGAGGATGAGCCTTAGGAAGAACTGTCAAAATAGAATTTTTTTTTTTAATTAAGTCATGACAAAATGTACCGTTGTTAGAAGAGATAAGCTGAAAATTGTCATAAATGGATTGAGTATCATCAAGCAGGTAAGAGAATTCTTGACTTGGGCTGCAAAATAAATCAGAATGGATAATCCAAATCTGAAATCGTATGGACTACTGTAACATCATATTATATACAGGACTGCTCCAGACTCTTCCTTATCGTCTTCAGATGGTTTTTAATGTTGCCTCCGGATCATTTACAGAGAGAATAAGAGCTGCCACATAACTTCACTACTAAGAAGTCTACACTAACTGTGAGTCCTAGAGATAGTGGTGTTTAAACTGTGTCTCACTGTCCACAAGGCAGCACACCACCCACTGAGCTGTTCCGCTGACGAAAATGTGTGGCGAAGGCTGTGCTCAGCTTCTTAAACTCGTTGAACTCAAAAGGGCAAATACCTCTAAATTTGCAGAAAGAAGAAACAAAGTCGCAGCGTCATCTGCCTGGAATAGATTGCCTTCAGACAAAATTGAAAATGCTACCATTCAGGAGAAATCACAACGCCCTTGAAATGGCCATGGATCGTTAAACGGCGTCATGTATAATTTGTTCAATCATCATTATTATGTGTGTATATCTCAAACATGGAGTACTCTAATGGAAACGTTGTATTTGTAATTCAACAAATTGCCAAATAAAGCTTGCGTACGCGCATATCAATTAATGGAAGAATTTTGTTTCAAACAATAAAAAGGTATTTTGTAAAAGTATTTTGTGTAAAATACAAAATACTCAAAAAAAGTATTTCAAATAAAATACAAAATACTTTTTACAAAAAGGTATTTGAAATACAAAATACAAATACGTATTTTGTATTTGTATTTTAAATACTTTTATTTCAAATACGTCACATCTCTGTTGGTTTCGTGATCAGGGTGAGTAATCCATTTAAATCTCCATTTACTTTTAGGATACTGTACTATGCGTTTGTGAGAAGCCAGTTGGAGTTTTGTTCAGTCGTCTGGAGCCCCCAGTATGTTACACACATTGAACGTATTGAGAAATTGCAGGGAAAATTCATAAAGCATCTAGGTTTTCTGACTCAGAATCATTTCGATGATTATAAAACTGCTACACGTTTTTATCATATTTCGACCCTTGAAAATCGTAGAACTGTAAGTGATATGATGTATCTGTATAAGTTGCTGAATAACGAGGTCGATTCGATTGGTCTAGTACAGAGTATACCATTTAATTGTCCGACGCGAAGCACGCGGTTCCATCATTTGTTCAGATTTCCACTGTGTACCACCAACTATGTGCAGAATTCTTTTTTGAGACGCTCTTGTTCTGTTTATGATTCATTCTTTCAAAGCCTTGACATACTCGTCATGAATAAGCAAGATTTTAGAGCGGGAGTGTCTGGGGCCTTGTTGTCATCAGCGGTCCCCGTGGATTGATCTCGGTCTCTCACTGTTTGGCAGCATGGGATCACTTACATTTGGGCGGGGGGTGGATGGGTGTGCTTGCTTGAATGCATGGCTCTCTCGATCATAGCATCCTTGGGACATTGGATATTGGCTGTGTATTTGATTGGGCTTTGTAACTCATACTGGATGGGTGATTTTGTCTATTTATTTTGTTTTGATTTCTAGTATTTTGGGATTTTATATTTTTGGATTTTATATTTTGTATTTTTAGATTTACTTTGACTTTTTTCAGGAAATTTTAACTTTACTTTTTATCTCAAGACCAATGTGACTGAAAGACTGATTTCTAGTATTTTAGGATTTTTTGCTTTTATATTTATGTTTTGTTTTAAGTATTGTTTTATCGTTGTTTTTAAATTTACTTTGACTTTGCTTTTTTTTCCTCAAGACTGAGACATTTCTGGTAAGAGTGGAATCTTCGCTGGTCTACATGTTAAATTTATTAATTGTCAACATATTATGTAACGACTGTTTGATTCTAGATATTGTAAAAATAAAATAAAATAAAATAAATAAAATTAAATATAACTACTTGTAAATAGACAGTATCAAGCACATCTAACAGTAGATAAATATGTAAATTTTAGAAAAAAAACTTTTTATTCGCGATGTTCACATATTTATAAACGCTCAGCGTATTTTTTTCGCATTTTCAGTCTTGTTTTAAACGTTCCAACAAACGAAAAAATAGGCAATAAAAAATACCACCTAAGCACGGCGGAATAGAAGATAGAATAATATAATAATAGACTTTATACAACGAATATCAAAGTTTGATATTCGTAAATGTGATTGTGAATATTCAATTTTGATATTCTCGACAACGAATGTACATAATGACATAAATGGTTAGTTGTAAAAAATTGCATGACGGCCATAAGCCTGCCTTTTGAATTATATTTTGTACAAACTGATAATATTTATTCACATTCCTCACACAAACGTGGAAATGCGATGGTATGGATATAGACAAGTGGAGTTCAAAATCCGTTTGAGCACCCGGAAAATAATTGGTCTCCTACTCTTTTCCGGAAGTTTTCGAGTGTCCTACGAACACCTGAGTGAAACGTAGGTATTCGAAACATAGACATTTAATTCTTTAATTCAGCGATGAGGTTTGCCACCTATTGTGCATATCTTGAGGCACGGAGAGAACAGATTGTTACTAATATGTAGCTAGTCTGCTGACTACCTTACTTGTGGGATATGCCATGAAGTTATAGTATAGAAGTAGGAAAGTAAAATATCTCCATTGTAACCATATATTTATATTAAGTTAGATCTGATGCGAATGTCCTAAAAATACGAATATTCTTAAACACCACTATTATGTGCTATATTCATGTGTGTGTAATACATGTGTTGAGATATGTAACAGATGCTTTGGATTGCGCTGTTAAAATTGTAAATTGAATTTTCCTCTGGCATGTAAACTAGGCGACACGTTCCCTAGTGGTAGTAATGTACATCGTGTCCTTACACCACAAAGCAATGTCTTCAATAAGGAGAATCTATTAGTCCTTAGTCTTCAATTATATAACGATATTATATAGAAGTATAGATAGTATTGATATGCAACAATAGTACCGGAAAATATTTACCACGATATGTACATACTTAAAAAATCTGGGTTTTAAAAATATTATTGTTTACTTTTATTTCTTCTTCTTTGAGCGCCGTCTCCTTTGTGAAAGTTGATGATCATTAGACTATTATCATCTTGTTGACTGCGACCCTGAACAGAAATGTTGTGCTCCTTCGGAGTCACTATCTTAAATTGTGTAACCAAAAGATTCGTCATCTATTTGGCTCTCTGCTTCTTGGCATTTTCTGGAGATGGATTGGTTCTCATTACGTGACCAAAATGTTGCAGTTTCCTTTCTTTTACACTGTCGAGCAATTCCATATGTTTTTCATTTGTTAAAGAACGATTTCATCGCGGACTCTGTCTCTCTTGCCATTTTTAAATTGTTTTTTTTTTACTGGTGAAGTGATATAGGTGAATGCATTACTCGAAATGCATTGAAATTTACATTTAGTATGAGTTCTCCTTTTTTGGGAAGAAATAATTTATTTACTTATTTTTTATTGTTCATTGAAAACAAGCAATTCTACACAGAAATACATACATATACTTATATTAAATACAATCAATATATTATTATTTTAATCAGTAAACGATGTGCACATTTTTTTTTGTTTAATTTAGTATTATGAACGTTATTCGCACGAATTACAGGTCCTACTGTATTGTTAATAAATTTAACTTTCCTTATTTTCTAATCAGTGCTTTTCTGGGCAAAACAATTCCGTTTTTTGTTCAGAAGCACAAAAATTTATTTTACAGCCTTGTATTTTTTACTTATAATTATTCCGAAATAGTTCGAATTATTAAAATTAGTTCGAAAAAAATAAGACATTTTACATCTTAAATTCAGCGATGAGGCTTGCCACCCATCCTGAATGTCTTGATTTTATATTGGCACGAAGAGGACAGTTTGCATGTTTCTTACGTGCAGCTGATCTGCTGGCTACCCCACTTGTGGGATATGCCGTGATGGTATAGTAGTAGTAGTAGTAGTAGTAATTATTCCATTTTGGCACTTAAAAAGTGATTAATATTTTTATTCATTAAAGAAAGCTTTTAATCCTCAAAGGGTCAATTAAATATAACAAATAATAACTGAACATAAGGTTGTTTAACCCTTATTACAATACTCAATAGAATTTTATGTCGATATTGCTATTTTTCAACAAACAAATAAATCAGATATTCAATAAAAGTACGAAAACATTTTATTTTATCTTAACAATTAATAATATATATATTATATGAGGTGAAGGTTTTACTCCATTTCACTGCGTACAGTCGGGCAGAGACTTGACTCTTGCCTTTGCATGTGGGACGAGACACGGCCCGTCACCGGAACATGCAGATTGGATTTGCAGAATAGGTGTTGTGTTTCTGCATTGTGTATACATGTGCTTCTTCAGGACCATCTCGCAGAATGGCCGACACAACATTAAATCCAGTATGCGGGGAGTATCGCATATTATGAATGTGTTATCATTCATATCATTCATACTCGTAATAACATTTTTTCTTGACATAGTTCACATTTTGGCTTTGAGCATTGCAGGCAAATCGGCTTGAAACAATCACAACATATGTATTTGGTTTGTCTTTTTATTTTTGTTGAGCAAATATGACAAAACTTTCGTGCACTTGTAGAAGCAGATTGTGATTTTGGAGGTGGAAGAGGCAGATTTATGCCCTTAACTCTGCTCACTGTTATTCGCAGTTCTCTTGGCAGGCTTTCATTATACGCTCGCGCCTTCATGTGATCTGATACTAAACTACGTGACATATTCAATAAAAAGTACTTCTTTTCATTTTACTGTCGCTATTATCACACGCTTGATATTAAACAATTTATAGAATCAAGAATATATTGAGCATTTTTTATCAATTTCATCCACAAAAACTGAGAGGATGAAGCTGACCAACACCCGTTATGTAGGCACTTATTACCATTGACAAATATTTTTGTAAATATTTTGTTGTTGAATAAAGATTATTATTATATTATACAGAAGGGAGAAATAAAGGCAAAATACGGGTCATCATCATCATCACATCATCTCTATAAGTATGCACCTGCAATTCAAACCCGGCTATCGTCATGTACACACCTATACACCGATGCATTATACCTGCAACTATGCAATAACATACAAATAACATAATTTTACTATGAAATAACAACATCTAAAAACGGTCTTACTGACCTGTAGCCTGGGAGACACTATGGTTTTTTTTGACGTGGTAGATTCACAGACACATACCTTAACACTGACGTGGTAGACTAGTAGACACCTCCTTGCTGTAGCACAGAACCTATACTCATCTCAACCGCTCATTGCTAACTGATCCCTCCATGTTGACGAAATACGAAGGTACTAAGCATGCCGGGATCGTAACTTTAAATATATACATGTTAAGGACAATTTTGTGATATGTGGTGTCTGGTAGACTACCACCTTAGCTGCAGAAGGTTAAGGTACTAACACAAGTTTCGGCTGTCAGTGATTCATTGATGCGAATAAGTCCCAAATTCTTGACTTATGTATAATTGTATTAATCCCGAAAATCCCGGGATTTCTTAAATTAAATCCCGGGATTTTCGGTACTAAAATACGACCGGGATCCCAAATCCCGGGATCCCCTAGTTACAACTTACAATCCATTGGAATGGTCTGCAACGAGTTATGATTTTCTTCTTCTCCATTCCTCCTTATTCTCAGCCAGTCTCTTCAGCTCTACGTACGAGCCATAGTTCATGTCCCTCTTCAGTTGGCCCAATTATAAGCGTCTCTTGGTCGGTTTCTGCCATTTGTGCCTTCGGTTCTACCTTCCGCGACGGCGATGAGCAGTCCTGGGTGCCTGATGTTGTGGCCTATCCAGTTAGCTCGTTGTTGGCTGATTCTCTTAAGGAGTTACCTTTTTCGCCTGTCCTGGTTAACAATTTTTCGTTTTCAACGTGCTCCGACGAATGAATCTTCAGCATGTGTCTGAAACACCACATTTCAAAGGCCGCCAACCGTCCGCTTTCACTCTTGCTGGAGTGTCCACGTGTCACAACCATATAGCAAAATGCTTCATCAATCACTTCACCTCAATCATTTATAACACATGCCTTCTTCGTGACGGTGTTACGATCACCGAAATTTTACACGACTCTCAAAAACTTACTCTTACCTACATAAAACTCTTATCATTCTTCAAAATATATTTTTAACTGTGTTATATTTGAATACTAAAGATGTCAATATAGAAGAACATTTATGTGCAAATTATATACTTTTATCTTTTTTAACGATCGCTGTTATGTAATAGTGGACATTGACGAAGGATAACCTTGGTACATTCTACTCTTGTAAAGAGAGCAGAAATAGAATAATCCAGACTAGGTATTACACATTTAAGATCCCATAGATAATACTGGGATTGGATATCTTGAATAAGTTACAATGTTATTTGGGTTCTATTGTCATGTTAAAGGGTTTTATTTTGAAAATTTGCTATGTCTAAAAAGTTATATCGTTTTTACACGAAAATCTCTTAGCTTGTTGGTGGAATTTTCGCTTTCAGTAAACATTCGTATTAATTTTGTGATGAAATCTAAATAAAAAAATGAATTGTATCAGAGAATAACTTAAATTCAATGATACATTTTATTTATTAGTGACGCGATGTTGCTGACTTGTATGCTTATTATGTGGTAATATTTTTTGATTAGGTTCTCTATTCTAAATTTTTTTTTTATTTTTTTTTACTTGTAGTCTTGACTTTTTATAAGTGTATGTGTATGTTTTGACTTGCATATAAAATCTAATATTTATTTTACGATTTGACATCTCATTATTATTATTAGGTCAAATTATTATTATTTATAGTTTTTTACTTGTTTATTTTGATCTATTGTTTTTATTTTATTTTATATTAACTTGTTGTTGTTACTTTTATTCTTGTACTTGTTAGCATCTAAAAGGCGAAAGCCGTGAATGTGATTAAATAAATAAATATAATTAATAAATAAATATTTGTAGGGAATTTACTGATAGGTAAATGTTAATAAATAGAAAATTAATTTATATATTTTCAATGTATTATAATGTTTAAAGTCGGTATCTTACTCTTTTGAAAGAAAGGAATGAAGGTTCCATGGATGGTTATGAAAAAAATATGAGTTCAATGTCACTGTCAATGTCATGAACTTTGAAAAATATTTTACTGTCTTAAGTTGGCATTTGTATGTTGTTTTTATTCCATACTTAATGAGCAGGCTGTAAAATATTTTTATTGTACTTGGAGACGATAAGAACATTAAAAGCATGTTCACAATGTTTTGATTAGTAAAGTTACTGTCGTAAAACTCAACTTTTGATTTTATTTATTACATTACAATAAAGATAGGTACCTATTAATATATCAAAAGAAATGTAACAATACTTTTTTTCTGTTTTCGTGTAAGTTTTTACATAATTTATAAATAAGTTTAGCTGTACATATTAGTTTGTATTTATATGATAACAAATTCTACGTTTTACTTTGTTAACATGGAAACATAATATGTTGTATCTGAACACAATATTACTGTATCCGAAATATGTATTAAATCTAAAATATAATATATTTTTGACGTGGATATCTATAATATGCATTCGTTATTCTTATTTATTCTAATTACTTATTAGCTATATGGGTTGGTTATTATATATCGCGCTTCATAAAATTACGTGTTCAGTAGTAATGATGTCAAGTTTTTTATTCTATTGTATAGGTACTATTTTTGTGCAATAAAGATTCTTATTACTTCATATTATAAGGTGAATCTTATGTCCTAAAATTGATAAATGCTTTGTTACGTGTAGAACACTATAAAATTTTCCAGAAAATAAAATAAAATTTAAATACTTAGCAGTTTTGAACGACATCTATGTTAAATAACTTGTGTTAATTTTATTGCCATTTAATTTTTTAATATCAGTGAAGTTACCAACATGACCACGTTACGCTGGCACAGTAAAACAAAGTACCTATAGCAAGTAAGAAATCAAAAGTTATTGACTTAGATAAATAAAGTAAGTATGTAGTACAAATGATTAATTGCATATATATTGAATTTTAAAGATGTCGGTTATTCTGAGAGCCTATAATATTTACGAATCACACAAAGCTGTCTATCTTAAGTTCTTTTCTTTCGAAATTGTTTGTAAGCGAACAATTTTTTCTTATTGACATTTGATTTTTTTTTATCAAATAGTTGGATACTACTATACCATCACGGCATATCCCACAAGTGGGGTAGCCAGCAGATCAGCTGCATGTAAGAAACATGCAAACTTTCCTCTTCGTGCCAATATAAAATCAAGACATTCAGGCTGGGTGGCAAACCTCATCGCTGAATTTAAGATGTAAAATGTCTTAATTTTTTCGAACACCTGCCTTTTACAGGACACTCGAAAACTTACGCAGAAGAGTGGGTTTAGTTGGATTTAAGCTTGTTTTACAGGTTTCCATCTACATCTCACACTGAGGAGGACACACACGTAATTATAGAAACTATGTACATTATATAATTATAAAATCATCAAATACAAGATTCTTAATTGATTTATACCTATAGCAAATTTTTATTTGGGTTAATATCAAATATAATACTTGGCTTGGCGATGTTGCTAGTACTTAAGAAAAAAATATCATTATATCCGCATCAACGATTATATGGCATAAAATGAACAAAAATTACAATGTTATTCCTGTAAATCAACTAATATTTTAATACAAATAGACACGTTATGCTAATATATTCTATTGAGATACTAATTATTGGAGAAAAACAATTATTATATAATACGTAGAAGTTATTTAAATATTTTCTCATTTATCAAGTATGATATTTATTAGGCACTTCCGAATAAATGCAACACGGAAAACAATATAATAAAACATGGGTCGTTCGTTGTGTTTTCGATTATTCTTTATAAGTCTTTTTTTATATTATTCATTCCTTTACTCAGAATTAATAAAAAATATAACACAATATTTCTTATAGTAACGGTAAACAGTGGTAGAATGTTTACGAGGGATTCAGGAACCTCGTAAGTTGTGAACTTATCAGTAGTAAATAATACTTAGTAGATATCTACCTATACATTTGATTTAATTCAATTAATTTTTGATTATTACATATATATATATATATATATATATATAAGGAAGGGATATTCCCAAAATACTTACTACTTCACAAATGAATACACTAATTTTGTACGATCGTCTTTACTGATTGTTTTCTTGCCTTTAATATAAAGCCTAAATCACACGAAGATACTCAAACTCTTAACTATTTTCTGCGATCTTTATTGACCAAAAATAATTTATCGATTTTAAAAAAGACAAAATATAACTTATAACATATTTGAAATTATTAATTCAGCGATGAACTATTCCACTCATCCTGAATATCTAATTTTTTTTTGGCACAAAGAGGACGACTTGCATGTGTATTACTTGCAGTTCGTTCCATTGCTACCCCACCTGTGGCAGATGCCGTGATGGTATGAATATGATTGAATAAAAAAAAATCCACTAAGTATAATTGATTTATAATAGCGTGGAAGTATAAACTTTGATCTTAATTACTTGAAATAAAATTTCGATATTATTGACAGAAGGCACTTGTTGGAACCATTTCAAGATAATTGATGAGTTGAGAGTCTCCGAATACTAGAAAGCGAAGTTTACAAAGACACTTTGAAGATAAGTAAATACTGTGTGACCTGTGTGTATTTTTTAGAACTATCTTATTTGTAATAATCATTATTTCTTTCTAAACAGACGTTTTTTTTTTATAAATAATTAATTTTGTAAGTATGTTATTTTTAGCAGTTCTCTCAAAATATATTATCATGTAGGCTTATAATTTAGTGAGAAGTTATATTTCTGATATTCAAATTAACACTTGTTAACTATTATTTTGAAAAAATACATAAAAAAATGCAGAAACATAAAGCGCACGATCCGTATTTTTTTAAACATCTTATCAATGTCAAGTTTTCAGATATTTGCAACATGAAATGTATATTAACATTGAAAATATAAATTCAGAGATGATTTGCATTGTCTTGTACAGAGATTAGTTGTATGCTTTTAATTTCCTTATATTTCACAGTGTGTTTTAGCCTTAAAGATTCATAGCTGTTTACTACATAAGTAATTTGAAATGGGGTTTTGTTGAGGTTGGAAAATTATTCAGTTGGAATTTAAGTTAAGATTGTTAAACTTGTAATCCAACTTGCATTATTATTATTATGTAAAGCGCCATATACTTTTATCCCTTTCAGCCATGATCCAAGAGGAATCATACAAAGTGTAAAGTGTTGATTGAAGTTTCTTCTTCAATTAATGCTCAAGAGGACGGATGAAAGCAACTACAAACCGACCATTTTTTGACAGAACTTATTTTCACTTATACAACTTTATATTGTATTAATTCAATAAAAATGAATAGTTTAACAAGAAAAAAGCAAATGATTACAATAAATTCAAATTATTCATAATAATGAAGGAAGAGATGAAAGATAACAAATAAATGCTTAGTGTGAAAGGTGTATAAGGTTGTATTTGGGTTTATAACAAAAACCCAGATATATCTTTTAAAAAAAAAAAATTAATAAAATAAACTTTATTGCACCAAGAAATAATTGTACAAAAGGTGGGTTTATTGCCTTTACGGCATTCTCTTATTTTTTTTATTTATTTTATTTAACAACAATTATACAGACATGACAATACATAGGCTATTTGATAAAACTTAAATCTAAACATCCTCCTTATAGAGACAAGTCTCGTGTAAAGGAGGGTTATATCCGAACAAATTTGAAATGTGCTGTATGCTAAGTAATTAATAATAATATCCGGATGATTTTTAAAGCGCCGTTTTGCGGACAGATACTCGTCAAGGGCGCACATACATAAATAAATAATTTATTTTATTTTCTGAGTAGGTATGATATTATTTGTTATGGACCTACTTACCTTAAGTTTTTTTTTATAAAAATGAAAGTTTTAGTTTTGCTTTTCTATAGAATAAAATGTGAACATTCACGTTTGATGAAAAACTTTTTAATACCTTAGTATTTAGGTTGATTATCCAAACGGGTCCTTTGGATGATTATCCAAAATGAAACAGTGTAAATGATGCTCAAGAGAGAGAAAGAGAGAGAGAGAGAGAAAGGGCCATAACTTTGAAATTCTGTATCAGTCTGTGAGAGTGGGCGACTTAATGTATTCTAATTTGATGTCCTTTCCAAATTACAAACCAAGATATTATTATTATTTACAGAATTGATGATACTTAATTTATGAGACGATAATAATAATACTTAATAAATAAACAGTCGGTATCAAAATATCATAATAATGATCTTCCCTTTGGGAATTTATAATAAATTATGTAAGAAAATAAGATCACTCTTGGAATATTCTTCTTATGGGCGATATTTGGTGTTAATTTATTACAGGTTGGTAAGCACTTGTATTCTCCTTTACAGGTGTATCTCGTAACACGATGTACATACATACTCGTATCGCGTATAAAACAATTATTTAGCAGTTCTGCGATGAGGCATGCCGATGCCACTCTTCTCGAATGTCATATTATTTTTACTTGGCATGTAGAGAATGACCTGCATGTTTATCACAGTATGTTGTTAGTTCGCTGGCTACCCCACTTGTGGGATGTTTTGTGATGGGAGTGCATTGTAGGACACTCCTATAAAAACATTGAAAATATGCCATTTCTTATTGTCGTTAATTTTCATTAATATAGTTGTTGGTTTTGTCCAGCATGCAAAAATGCTTTGGTAATCTGTGAAAGTCTTACTAGATTATGAATTGATTTTAATTTATGGTCTTTTATGTATTGTTATAGCTGTCTGTGTCTTAAAATTTTTGCCATTTATAGGAGACTAGAACGTTTATAAAAAAGGCGGTAACCTATCGTATTTCGTTATTTATGCGAAGATTTCTGTACAAAAATATATCATAATATTTATAAGTTTTTTAAATATCAGATATTTGGTAATAAAGTGAATGGGAATACAGATGTACTCACAGAAATATAATATATCAAACAATGCATGAATTACTTCAAATCAGTGTGCCCACAACATCTACATTATCATTACATCCACACAGGATTCTTTTACATTTTCTAATTGAAACATTTGCATAATATACGAACTTACTACGTTTTTCAACCAGTCAATATATAATACTTCTTTCTATTAACTGTCTGTAAGCGAAGATTAATATTTATCAGATTACCCCAGTGATTATGAAGTAAGTAATTGAATGTTTTTTTCTTACAGTCCCAAGCCATATTCAATTTAATTCAAATTGAAGAGAAGATACGATAATTGATGGTTTGGAGAATACAGTCGAACTTCGTTTTATCTCATAAATCATATTTTGGGGACGGTTTGCATGTTTATTGCGTCCAGTTGGTTTGCTAGCTACCCCACTTGTGAAATATGCTGTGATGGTTTGCTAGTAGTACATAATATTTTTGAGGTGACAATATTTTAATTTCCTCGTAGGTTTCCCGAAATATTTAGAATAGGATTCTCCCAATTTTTGTAAATTTTCAATTTTTCTGTAATAAGAAAGATGCTCTTTAATTTAATATTCTAGATTTGGAAATCTGAGACTTAAAAACAGGTCTGCACAATTCAAAAATCGGCCGAATTTACAAAATTGAGTAAATGTATAATTTTTTTCCTAATTTTACGCCTTTTTTAGTCTGATCTATGTGAAGGATAGTAGTAAGTATCGTCATTTATTTATGCTTGGATAATGGAGTAAAGGCATCAAGAAGATAAAAAAATGATTGGAAGAAGTTATTCAGGATCACCTGATGACATAAAAAAGAATATTGTTGGTGATGGTTCATAAGTTCTAAGATAGGAAAGCCTGGATAGTTTGAAGTTTGTGTAGTCAGCTAATCCTTTAAACGTGATCCTCTCAAAATCATCTTATCTTACTACTCTATTTAATGAATATATTTTCATCTCGGACGTTATATGTGAATTTTCAGTTTGTGTTTATTCATGTTAACATATATCTAAATACACCATTAGGTGTTCCTAAAACATTGTGCCTGAAGGCTAAAAAAGAGGCAACTATTAATACGAATATAACTATCTGCACTGGCTCAAGTGCGCAGAAAGAGTGACTTTTAAGATTTGCCTCACAGTTTTCAAGTCCATTCACAATATGTCCCCATCATACATTTCCGATCTCTGTAGACAACAGGTTCCAAATCAAAGGCAAGCCACCCTTAGATCAGGCTCTGACGCAGGTGTCAGGCTGACGGAGGTCAGTGTAAGAGGAAGACCAAAATATTCCTATCGAGCCTTCAGCTCGGCCGGACCATCCATGTGGAATGATCTTCCTGAACAAGTGCGTAAGACACAGTCTCTTGCTTTGTTTAAGAGTCGGTTGAAAACACACTTGTTTGGCGTATCATATACCTAACTGATATAAATTGTAAAATTCGTTGTTATTATTTTATATGTGTAGTTTATAACATAATCTGCTCATAAATACATATGTTTTAGGATTAAGTTACAAGTATTAACACAATATTTTAGGATGCGCCCTTGAAGTGGATTGATTCCACAAAACGGCGCATTATAAGTTGTCTATTATTATTATTATTATAACGTATATGTATTTGTATAACATTCGATCCGCTTTAACGTTGCCTTTAATTTCATGCTATTGACATGTATCAATTTATTAACATATTACGACATTTTGTCTTACAAAAGAGAGTATACACTTTTTTGTACTGAATAAATAAAGATAATAAATCGTTTCACATTCCGTGACGAGGGACACTCGTTACTGTCTTAAACCCTTTTTATCATAAAATTAAAAGCAGAATACAAAGAAGAATAAATTTGTTTGTCCCGAATAAACAAGAATGATATGACAAGTACTCGTATATTCACGCGCTGATTTAAAAGTATTATTATAGTTTATCGATTGGTTTAAGTCTCGAATAAAATGGTGGTGTGCAATGCTCACATTTTTCTAATATGACTGTAATTTTTGTTTTCTTATCTTTGAATTCCAGACTTGTACATAGTTTGAAGAGTAACGAGTAACATTGCAGGTTCACACCATTATTGAGAATAGGTACTAAGCCAGTAATCTTCTTGAAAAAGACGTGTATTATATCTGTCACGTTTGTATATACACAAATTCAAAGCAATGCATGATCGATATGGTACAAATAACAGGAATATAAAATTTGTGATAGCTTGCAGAAAAATCACAAATTTCATTCTGAGGATTATTGCATTTTGAGGAATTATTATTGATAAATTTACTGACAAGAGTTTCTGAAAGCAATGTCAATAATTATGTAGAGTAATGTTACAAATAACTTAATATCAGAAAATAAGCTTATATTTCTATTATTTTATTATTATTATACCATCACGGCACATCCCACAAGTGGGGTAGCCAGCAGATCAGCTGCATGTAAGAAACATGCAAACTGTCCTCTCCGTGCCAATATAAAATCAAGACATTCAGGATGGGTGGCAAACCTCATCGCTGAATTTAAGATGTAAAATGTCTCAATTTTTTCGAACACCTGCCTTTTACAGGACACTCGAAAACTTACGCAGAAGAATGGGAGACCAATTCTTTACCGGGTGCTATTTCTAAAGTTACGATATTTAGAATTATGTACCTAGATTGGATTTTTTAAAGATACAATATCTTATTTATTGAGCAATTTTGTGAGAGGTGTTAAAATTTAACGAATATCTATAATCTTACAAAATTTTAGCTACTGGTTTATCAATATCAAGCCATAAAATTTAGAAGTTGGAAAAATGAATATAAGGTCTCTAAAAAACCAAAATTGTGGATTAAATAAATGATTTTTAAGAAGATTGAGCCTTCTGTAAGTGTCGCAACTACTTTACATATAAACGATTCGTGATAAATTTTCATTTCGTCTTTTAATAATTACTATAGGCACATTAAAATAGGTATGATTGTAATTTAAAAACAAGGATTCCTTCTCTCGGAAATGCGTATAGGTATATATTCAGCGCTGTGTGGATGATAAGGAAAGCAGAAGTAGTAATAGTATGATTTAATTAGAGGCTCGTCCATAGGGATCAAAGGGGATTTTGAACAGGGAAGGATCTCAAAGGAGGGCGGTGGGTTGATTATGACGAGTAAGATACTTTTCAAATTTATGAAATTCACTTCGATTGATGGTATCTTATTGGTCGACGATTTATATTTTTTAAAGTTCTTGATTGGTATGAAAGTAATTGATTAGTGCGGGTGTTAAATACACATTGTATAATGTATGTATTTGAGTGATTCGAGATCCTGGAAGCAGCAACGGATAAGCATTTCTGCAAGAAGTATCACGGCGATTTTAATCTAACTTGAGTGGATAGGTGGAAAACAAAATAATTGGTCACGTGCAAAAAGAATAAATAAATATAAAGCTATTTCAAAACCTAGTATTGATCTCCCTCAAATCAAATAATGAGAGCAAAAACCGACATGTGATCGATGAATATCGTGAAGGACTTACTATCAGTGTTATAATTTCTTTGTTTTTGATAGCATATTGTTAAACGTATTTCCCATATAATCATTAAAATAACGATTCAAATTGAGTAAATAAAATTAAAACTGATATCTAGTGTATTGAATAAATTTCGGGAATATTTATGAGCACATCTGACAGGTTTTTCACTCAAACTTCGATGTGAAAATCGTCCAAGTTGGTAGTGGTAAAACTTTATAATATCCACAAAAGTAAGTATTGACAAGACGTGTCAATTCGATATAGATATTGGTAGTTTGAACGAATAATTATTGATATTAGACAAGTAGTAATGATATTATGGTGTTCAGTAAGGAATGAATTGATATGCTTACACATTAATCCGTGTTTATGTACCTATTCATTGAGCATAGATATTAAATATTCACAAAGCATGAAGTAGGCAAATAATTTTAATCAATAATAATATAATTATGGATTAATATCAACAAATATACTATCGGCAACATTACAGTATCTTCCACAAATAGGATATCCAGTGGATTTCATGCGTGTAATGAGCATAAAGGTCCTCCTTTCTGTGCCATAAGACATTCAAGATGGAACATATTTGAAAATGCATTTGAAAATGTCTTGTTAATACGATTGTTGTCTTAAAATATTTGCCATGAAAGGGGACTCGAAATTCTACAGAGAATTGTGTTATAAACTAAGAACTCTTTTAAAGAATTATTCAACCAATTATATATGTATAATGCATACCGGTAGGTATGTATAAAATAGCCGTCTCCAATTTTGCAACCACAAAACCATATAATTGCCAATCGACTTGCCAAACAAGAAAAAAAAACAAAATCTAAAGATGTAACAAATTGAAATATTTAAATAAAAATAATTGTTTTATTATACTCTCACCCCATGTCCCACGTGGGGTAGACAAAGAGAACGGAACGCCAGATATATCTATCTTTACACACTTTCTTCGCTTCCTCCACATTCATACAGTTTCTCATGCATGCATGTCGGTTTCTCTTACTCAACACACGGTTGTTCTTGAGAATTTGATCCACGTTATCTAACCATGTGGTTCTCGGACGCCCACGCTTCCACACACCCTTTCATTCAGACAAGTATATCCTCTTTGTCACTCTTACCCCGTTCATTCATTCAACATGTCCAAACCACCGTAGCTTATTCACGCGAATTCTGTACACAATACTCTTCTTGCATCCGCTCATTCTTCTAATATTTTCTCATATCACAAAGTGTTTTACCAACCATCCTTCTCAACGATCGCATCTCCACTGCATTTATTCCACTTTCGTCCTTCTTTAACCAAGTCCATGTCTCGCTTGCATACATAAGTGATGATAGCAAAATGGTATTGTGCACCAGCTTTTTATCCATGTTTGACAGTGCCATTGCTGATAATGAGTTGAAGAGCACCGTTCACTCTAGCACCGGCCACTTTCCTTTTTTCAATGCCCCTATCGCGTCTTCCATTCCTCGCAAACATACTTCCCAAATACACACACTCGCCAACTTGCTTCCAACATTCATCGCCAACTTTTAATTGAAAAAAATAATATAATGTAATATAAATATTACTTAAAATGTCTCATCAAAATACATTTTTTATGATGAACAAAGAAAATTTAATTTAACATTAAATACTTACTATCATCTATTAAATTTGCCGTTTGCTGTCAGGGGCAAACAAAAATGTTATTTATATGTGATATAGTAGGTATAAAAAGTAAAGGATGAAATGGAAAACATTCTAAAACAATTACTCATAACAGTTTACCAGTTTTCAAAAACCGAATATAAAGAAAAACCTCGACATATGCATCACACAAGATTTAAATTTAATGAAGGATATGTAGTCCCTAAATTCAATAATAAATACGGAAAAATAACATTTGAATATAACGTGCCAAAAATACTTAATATGATGCTGGTATCTATTAAGAAATGCAAGAGTAAAAATATTGCAAAAAAATTAGTCAAGGAATGGTTAATAAAGTGTGGATTTATATATAACTAATAATTATTTTTGTATTTAGGTTAATGTCGTATTAGGTTAATAATATGTATATAGTATGTTATAAGAGAACACGCCGACAAATCTTTTAGATTTGGCATGACTCATTATCATAAGATGCACTGAGAAAAATACTAACGAAATTTCACAACGAATCATTGGTACGTACTATCAAATTAGGACCAGAGTTCGTACTAACGATTCACTAGTACAGATCTATTGACTTCGCAACTAATTCATTGGTACGCTTACCAACAACTTCTTCACAGTGACGTCATCAACTTGAAGTTTGCCGCAGAACGAATCGTTGGTAAGAATCAATCGATTTACTTGTCATACTTACGTATATAGGTACTTATATAGGTACCTATACATGACCTTACTCGTAGCTGTCAAAAGTCCAATAATATTAATCGCGTTTAGTTGTAAAATGTGATCTATTTTTCTAATAACTCTATAATTATTATTTGAAAAAATCTAGCATAAATAATAATATTATTAGAATAATTATTCACATTTTACAAATAAACATTGTGATCAATATATAAGTAAAAAAAGTAGCAAGGAAATTAAAATGATTTTTTTCTATTAAGTTCTTATGTAATATAATAATTTATTAAAAAATTCAATTAAAAAATATAAAAATAAGGACAATTTATAAAGACATAATAAATATATTGTACGAGTATTATAGGATTCTTCCAACTCTTTCTTCAGGGATGTTGAATTTTACTTTTCATCATTGCCAAAATTCAAAGATGCTATTTCTAGATCTCTTCAGGGTTCTGGTTGATGATTGTCTTGAATGTGGTGAGTCTCCCCTCCCCCAGTTTTTATTCAGAGAGGATTGATCCCCCCCCCTGAGCATCAGTCATTGCTTGTGTTTTTTTTTGTAATAGCGTATTCATTTCACGACTGAATGTTTTTCTTTTTGTCTTCATTGTTATTGCCTCGGTCGGTGCAATCGAGTGCATTTTGTTTTTATTTCTTTTTGTTGTTGGAACATAGCTGGAACATAGTGTTGATAATATGGTGTAAAATAATTTAACAAACTTCACTGGCTTGCAAACCATACAATATTCAAGTTATACTATATAATCTGTAATAAGTGTATTAACAAAATAAATAAATTGATTGAGTCGACGTTGATTTTGTAAAACTCCATTATATTGATATAATGAAAACAAAATTGTTCTTGGTTTTACTACGATTTATTTGTTTAATAAGTTTCCAGGTTTCGACCTATGAGGTCATTGTCAAACTAAATTTACTATAGGCCGTGTTGTTACTTAAATACTATGTCTTATTAGGTAGGTATAACAATATATTCTTTAGAGCTAAGGTTTTATATAATGCAAAAATTATTGAGGGAAATTCAGAAAGAACAGTTGGTTGTGTTGTATATGGTTTTGATTATATGGATTCTATATAATGTGACATTTTATTGGTAAAGATTTAGGAAGACAGTTGGTTAGTATTGTGTAATTAAATGAAATAGTATTGGGTGTTTTGACTTCAACTAATAGATGTAACAGATGTACCTAATATCATTAACAACAGAGGAATATTGACAAAAAGCATCCATTTAGGAATAATAACATGTACAACATAAACTCACCTTATCACAAATATACCCAACAGTCAACCTCAATAATAACGAATTTAGATGTATCACATATTATGGACATTTATCCTCAAAAATAGCCAATACAATAAACAAGAAAACCACATTTAATATACAGATGTTATGCCACAAGTGAAAAAAAAAACAAAACAAATAACATAGGCTTCCAGTTAAGAAATTCTAAAGACCCACAACCACCACTAAAAGACAACGGTATATACAGTCTGAATTGTGATGATTGTGATAACATCTATATAGGGCAAAGCGGATGTAATATTGAATGTAGGTTCCTGGAACATAAGAAAGCATGGCTTAATAACAAACCAGAAAGTTCTCAATGCGCCAAACACCTTCTTACTAATAACCACTCAATCCGAGATACCACCCTTCCAAAAAAATTACACTCGCAGAAGAAAGGTATGCGTCTTAACGTATAAGAACAACTTGAAATCACAAAAGCCAACAAATTAGATTGCACACTAATAAATGAACAAACAAATATAATTAATTCAGCCATACTAGAAATTTTTAAACCATTTAGTAAGTAACATAAAACGTTGGACATTTAATAAAATAAACCTTATAATCTTGATACCCAAGTTCACAATTAGACTAAATCAAATCATGGGTATTACTTGAAAAAGACAATCAACAACTAAATAACACACTGCTTATATAATCATACGTTATCTATATGCAACATTACAATAAACTAACATGTAATACTTTTAAAGATATATTTTTTCACATATAATATTATAGATATGTATACGTCTTATAGATATGTAATACTTCTTTAGATATCCTTACAACTTATGTAACTGTACGTCTTCTATATACAACATTATAATAAACTAATATATAATAATTTTATAGATATATTTGTTCAGAAGGCTATATTTATATCATTTACAAAAAACTTAAAATCACAATTTATTCAAATCAACACCTCATTGTAATCATATATTATTTGCTAATGTTAAATGACCCTTTAGTTAATTTTGTTTTATCCCACATTATCCCAAGACGGATATTGCATTGTATAGAATCTATACTTACAAAACCTATAGATATACCCATTAAGAACACAGTGTAAAAGATCAACTCCATAAACTAGAATACATTAAGACATCTAGCAATACCACATAAAGTTCTTTATAAACCAAAAAAATTATATTTTAATAAAATAATATTGTATTATGTTATACTTTGCATTGTTACATCATTATCTGGTGTATGACAACATGTAATTAATTTATACTATTACCTGGCCCAGGATAACAAAGTGTAATTTTGTTCTGGAATTATTCAATAGATAATACAAACCTTTATTGACTAGTTGTAAATCTAGATGTTGTACATGTTATTATTCCTAAATGGATGCTTTTTGTCAATATTCCTCTGTTGTTAATAATATTAGGTACATCTGTTAGGTACATCTATTAGTTGAAGTCAAAATACTATTTCATTTATTTACACAATACTAACCAACTGTCTTCCTTAATCTTTACCAATAAAATGTCACATTATATGGAATCAATATAATTTAAATCATATACAACACAAACAACTGTTCTTTCTGAATTCCCCTCAATAATTTTTGCATTATATAAAACCTTAGCTCTAAGAATATATTGTTATACCTACCTACTAAGACATAGTATTTAAGTAACAACACGGCCTATAGTAAATTTAGTTTGACAATGACCTCATAGGTCGAAACCTGGTAACTTATTAAACAAATAAATCGTAGTAAAACCAAAAACAATTTTGTTTTCATTATATGAAAATAAATAAAAAAAATAAAAATTCTAATCATACCACGTTGTTGCTCTACGGGAGTTATTTTATTTTGGCATTCTTCTCTGCAACTTTTTTCTATGGGAACAAAAATTTTTCATGCTGACAATTGACCCTTTCTGTTTGAGTATGAATGCCCCAATTCTACTAATTTGTTTTCTACTAGCCTTTTGATAATTACATTTGACCTTTTTTCTGTAAAATTAAAAATAATATATATAACTAAAAGTTATTTTTGTAAACAAAAGAATTGAAATTAAAATAACAGGATTTGAAGTTTACAAACTTTTGATGTTGATGTAGGTGACACCAAATCCAAAGCAACATTTTCACCAATTTGTTGATGTTCTGCAACATTCTGTAAAGTACAAATTTTAGTTAATCGTCAATAAAAACTCAAATTTGGCTTGTTGATAAAACAATTATTGCAAATTAAACATCTCATACCAACTCATCATGGACTGGACTTTATAAAGATTCATTATTTGTTGAGCTGTAAATGCTTTTGATCTTAACATATATTATGGCACCACTTGTGTGGACAAATTTGTTAGTGTAGAAATTTAGTCGGATAAATGTAAGTCCCCAGATTTCTGAACTATCCAGGTGGACGGTGAGTCTCCTTCAATGTATATACTCAATCACAACCTCATTTGTTTCCTCCACAGTCTAAAAGTACAAAAATGATTTATTAAACCAAATGATAACTAATAAAGTTAGTTCGTTCACAAACAAAATCAATGTTAGTCCAATATTACATACCAAATTGATGGTTGAAGTTTCACTTTCATTTCATCACATGGTTTTTAACATTAAATTCTGTAATCTGTAAAGCAAAAAATATTCATTAAATTAAATAACCTAATTAGTCCATCCACAAGCACTCAAGGTTAGAACAATGTTACTCACCAAATGGTTATTTGATGGTACACTTTCATTCTGTAATTCCACGTTATTTTCCTCATTGCGTTTCATCTATAAAGTAAAAACATATATCAAAATATTAATGCTTTAAATCATATAAAAATAATAGTAAATAAGAAGAAATTACAAAGGTTTACCTTGCATTTCGATGACAGGTTATTTTTTCATCCCATCATGCAATATTATGAGGGATCTTGTTTTAAATGTGAGTAAATGCACGGTCATATTTTAACAATTATCCTCAATCCACTAAAAAAAAACACCGAAATACGAAAACGGACAGAAATTAACAAATAACAAAACACAACGGAAAACCGACGAATGTCATCGAATACTAGTGTTGCCATTAGAATAATTAATAATGACCAAAGTATTGTTTTTTTTATCAAAATATAACACATTTTACAACCATTCTAGTGTATTCATTATATTGAATAATAATAAATAAGTATTTAGTTATTTGTATAATAACGAAAATACTACAAATAAATAAAACAGTATTGTACTATTGAAATACGTTTCGTCAATCATAATGTATTTTTATGCGTGTGGCAATTTCACAAGCTATAATGTACTTACCTGACAATGATTTTAAACCAACTAGCGCCATACACGGATGTTTGGGTAACTAAAAGATTGGTAAGCGCCGAACGAAGTGTAGTTTATGGTAAAAGCGAATTGGTTTGATGTTACGTTATGTTGAATTTGATCTTTATGTCATATTATATCAATGGTAAGGCGAGCAAAACAATTTATTGTGAAATATCAATTGAATTTGGAGATGTACCTTTTCTCAGTGTGTATATATTTCTTATTCAATGTATTATTTTCATTAAATAAAAAATAAAGTGACGTATTACTATGTACGTAAATTTATGCATGTGAGTTCGTCGGTAGCATGGAATATATCTCGGCCTCATGCACAAGAGGAGCGCGGTTATATTCCAGGTGCCGCCAAATCCCGTTTCACGACTCAAACTTTTAGTTTACTGTGAAAGGTGTATAAAGTTGTATTTGAGATGGTTAAAAAACCCAGATACTGGCAAATCCAATATTACGAGATGCCATGATGGTATTGACTGAATGAATGTATGTATTTAAAATGCAGTTAGTCCGCTGGTTACACCACTTGTGGGCTTTGTCTTGATAGCATAGTTGTATGGAAGAACCTGTTATAACATTAATACCTTTAGGTACCTATTACATCTACGTCTTGATAGCATAGTTGTATGGAAGAACCTGTTATAACATTAATACCTTTAGGTACCTATTACATCTACGTCTTGATAGCATAGTTGTATGGAAGAACCTGTTATAACATTAATACCTTTAGGTACCTATTACATCTACGTCTTGATAGCATAGTTGTATGGAAGAACCTGTTATAACATTAATACCTTTAGGTACCTATTACATCTACGTATCAAATATAATTTTAAGAGCAGAGGCGAATAGAGCTAGGGCTTTGGACAATAAATACAAAATATAGAGAGAAAATGGTGCTCTAGCGATTAACATATCCCATTGGCATTATGTATTCTAAGGTGATCAGTAAATTATTGTAAGTAGTTTTTATTAGTCAGAAAATACGACCAGTCATTACATTTACCATATTCAGCAGTTCGTTTTCCAGCTACTCGCCTTGTAAGATATATTATATTGATGGCAAAGATAAATATAGAGAACCATTATTTTTTTTTCCCATTGCGTGCTCTAACTAGTCTAGTATTTAAGCATGGAAATTAGTAACGGGATTATATAATCATACATTCGCAGATATATTATTATGTAAAAGTAGGATGGAATAGGGATGAGTATTATTTATTTAGCTTCTTCTACAATAGAGGAAATTTGGTATAAATAATATATTTACGTATAAATATTTTATCATGTTAAAATGATTTTAAAACACTGTATAATTTCCAAATTAAATTTATTTACCTCAAACATTTTCGCCAAGGCTTCTACTTGGCATCATCAGGAGGACTAATTAGTTCATAATATATGTAGGGAGTCTGTTTTCTATTACTAACTTTTTTTTTTTTTTTTTTTTTTTTTTTTTTTTTTTTTTTTTTTTTTTTTTTTTTTTTTTTTTTTTAAAAGATATATCTGGGTTTTGTTTGTTATAAACCCAAATACAACCTTATACACCTTTCACAGTAAGCTACTAAAAGCTTGTGTCGTGAAAGGGGAGTTTGCCGGCACCTGGTATCGAACCACGGACCCCTTGTTCACGAAGCCGAGACTCTACCTCCAGGCTACCGACGAACTCATACTCCTATTGCTCCTATTTTCGGCGAAAAGTGACGTACTTACTTAGCGAAGTTATATTATATAATTCGACTCAGTTTGCAATCGATTTATCTAAATAGTGTCAAACGTTTGGAAAAATAATTAAAATATATTTATAATTAGGTATGAACGCAATTGCCTCATTTTCTTAAGAAACTAAAATAACGTTAAAGTTGGATGAGGTATGGCTGGAGTTTTATATGAAACGTAATATAATTGCGTCAATATGACCTGCTTCTAAAGATCAAAATAAAATGAATTTAGATTAATATAAAATAATTCGTATAATAGGATTTTCTAACAAATGTTTGTCGAACAATTCACTTTCCATTAATTGTAATTCGAATAATTGATAGTCGAACAAATGTTATTCGAAGATTTGTTAATTCGAATAATTATTTTTTAGAACAATTGTGAATTTGAACAATTGTATTTCGAAGAATTTTCATGTAATCAATAAATTCAACCTTCGTTTTGTTTAGACACCTGCTAAAGCAAGTAGGTACTTACCTACAACTCCAATCTGCAGGGTTACTCTTGACAAAACTAAACACGATCTTAATCTAGTCTTGATCTTGATCATACGACGCACGAAGGGACTATGGTCAAAAACACCGCACTACCGCTAACGCGCGATCAGTTTGCGTGTATTTTTGACCAATAGTCACTTCGTGCGTCGTATGATCAAGATCAAGACTAGATTAAGATCGTGTTTAGTTTTTTCAAGAGTAGCCCTGCTGACGTCTTATTGCTTGTGTGTATCTGACTACTTTTGTGTCGTTTTCCCATACAAATGACGGATTCTATAAACGAGTTTTTTTAAGTATTATAACACATAAGCACATGCAATAGACATTCAAGCTATCCTCTCCATGCCAATTACAAATTAATTTATTAATTTATTTATTTATTCTTTTTCACGATATGCAGTGGCGAGATTGTCACTATAAAGTGATTTCTTCCATCTAACCACGGTCAAAGACATTCAGGATCGATGGCAAACCTCATCGCTGAGTTTAAGTATGAAATGCTTTATTTGTTTTTAATACCTGGTTAACATAGATTTAGATACCGTACTAACCTAAATTTAGAGTAAAGAACAGGAGACCTTAAGCCTAATAAGTTCTAATAAGTTCAAAAGGATGGCCTTTCGTAAAAATGTAGAGAAGATGCACATTAGTACAAAAATGTTTAACTGTGAGTGGGGCTATATTTTATTCTCACAATGGCCATGTCTGGTAAACTTTTTTGTAAGTAGGTACGGGTAAAAATATTTCGCAAACGGGGTAGCCAGTGGATTAACTGCCAAACTAGTAAGAAATCTATTCAATATAAAATAATAAAATAAAATGTTTCAAAACACTGTTTTACTTCCACTTTACTTACAGTAGTAAAGTGGAAGTGTTTTATAATATTTTATTTTATTATTTTCTAAATTGTCGTTCCACAAGGTTTCTCTTGATAATTTCGAAAATCTATTCAATATACTGAATCTGATAAATATTATAGATAGCTAAGTACAAATCATTTACAGCACACAAGAACATTTTTATATAAATGAAAAGGGTCTAGCATATTTGGAGAGAACACTTTTATTTCGGCACCGATCATGTATAATTATGGTTGGCAAATGATAATTTCCATTAAGTGCCCATATCCCCGATGAACTGCGTACCGACTCATTTCGCTGGCAAAGGAAACATCAATCGTTCCCTAATACATAAACGTGAAGAGGGTTAATTGATTCGTCTCATGAATCCCTAACCCTCCGCCGACTAATGTTTCCTTTACCGATTACGTAATCAGCAAGACATTACCGCGGCTGACTCCTATTTGGTTCTTATTGCGTTAGGTCACATTAGTAAGATACTTGGAGTAATAAATATCATTTGTCTCGTGTGATTTTGTTCATTCATTTAACCTTATAGTGATTGTTGTTATTTTTTACACAGAAACTAGGTAGGTACCTATATTTCTTTTGAAAAAAAGTATTTTTCTGTAGTCCCTTTAATATGTTATTTCATATTCATAAAATTTAAAACTTTGTGGATATTAAATATTTTTGAGTTGTACGAAATGAATACCGATAAAATACTCGAATCTTGATACACTTTTTTTCAATTCTAAGTAAAGTAGTTTGTTTGATTTTATAGGCAATAACAATGTGTTAATCAAGAAACATATAAAAAAGATTTAGTATTAGTTATTATGTATTACACCACATAAGTAAAGTAAACTTATTAGTGTTCTTTTTACTGAACTGCCGAGTTGAAAACGATATTGATGTTAAAAATAGGTATAGAAAATTTTCAAAGACAAGGATTTTACATACGTAAATCGAGTTGCAAAATCTACAGCTGTTATTTTTATTTTGTCTTAAAACTAAGAAAGCAACGATAGTGTCGTTGTGCTCAGCATATCTCAGATTAACCCATTTTGGTAACCGTTTTCATTTCGAAAGTTTTTGTTACCAAAGTACATTCGACAATCCGTTTATATAGGAGATTCAAAATGAAATGAAGGATACACAAAGGTGCCTAATTTTCAACAAGAAAAGTTTCTAACGTACTAATTGACATCAAATTTACATATTGTATTATTTTGTACGGTAAATAAAGTTTAGAAACTTGAGACATTTTGAGAAAGATTTAGTAATCAGCTATCAATAAGTTCATGGATGCTTCCGTTTTCTTGTTTTAAAATAATAATATACACATTTATGAGAGCTCACAAAATCGTTAAGTAAAATTGTATGATTTAGAAACACGGTGAATAAATGTTTGATCATAGTTTTTTCAATTCATCCTCTTTTGTGGTTGAAAGTGTGGCAGACTTAAGAAGTTATTTTTGTTTAAAATTATTTTATTTATCCTTTATGTCTCGGTATGGTACAGGTGTCCTTCGATTACATATACATTTTTACATATCCTGTAATAAAAAGTATACCCGTAAAATAAAGTAAAAAAGACTAGTATACAAACACCGTTTTTAAGAGACTTGACAAATTCAATTTAGCAATCATGTATGACTCATCCCAAATATTTTATTTCGATGTGGAGTCAAGTTACTTCTCTTGTGGAAAATGTTATGATGGTATAGGAGGGCAAGAAAGACAGACTTCAAAATAACGTGGTTCGATTATTTCGTCCAGATGATGTGGTGGGTTTTATCTGTTTGATATTAAAAAAAAATAGGTATGTTTTATTTCAACGAGAATCTTTACTTTAATGATGAAGATACGATAGCTGACAATACAGGCGAGTATTTTTTGTATTATTTAGTGTTATTTTTATTTTCAATGCTTAATTTATATTTATGTTTTCTGTAGAGCGCTCAGTAAAGAAATCGTCTACCACCCTAAGTTTTAGAACCTCTGGTAAAAGGCAGGTGTTGTAAAAAATAAAGATATTGTAGATCTTACATTTTGCGATAAGGTTTACCACCCATCCTGAACAGCTCGCATATTTATGATGTGCAGATAGTCTGCTTACTTCACTTGTGGGATAAGCCATGATGGTAGATTTATAGTGTAATAGCATTATTTCTCTATTTTACGTGACTTCAAAAAATTGTCAAGATAATTGAGAATTCAATTTGGTACAACCCATTACAGTAAAGTATTTATTTCATAATATAATATCGGAACAAACCATATGAAAGGCTATCCTAGAAAATGGGGCAGTGCCTACCTCACTTTAGTGATATTTGACAGTGGCATAACTGTTTCAATTTGATAAGTTGGAAAAGTGTAGAATCGAAAAGTTACAGAAGTTATGAAATTGTAATTGAAACTTAATAGAATATTAAATATTTTTTTCATTTTTCTACTGGACTTGGGTAATGTTTAAATGCAACACTGTTTAAACATGATTCCCTAATCGAGATGCCTGATTGGTGAAATCTGCCGATTCAAACGATTTTCAACATTAGAGCGACTTAGAGACATTGAATCATATTGAAGTGGCATAGCGATTCAACTTTAGAGCGCGTTGTAAAACCATTCTAGAAGAATAACTAATTTTAATTAGGTACTTAAATTTACTCGTTACATAGAATATTTTACTTCAATTTCTACTTCATTGTTGGAGAATTTATTTTATATAAATAAAGAACCTAAAATTATTGGTTGGAAAATTACATTGAAGTGTCTATGAAATCAATGTCACTGTGTGATTTCATAGCTTTAAGAACGAACGGGATGGAGAGGAGATGGTAAATATAAAAGGTTAAAAATCAATATAGAGAAAGTTTGTTCAGCAACGATAAACAACTTAAATGTGAATTATAAATGTCGTAGGGACGTTAAACTTTGTAACTACCTACTTCATACATAGAAAATATCGCGTTGAGGAGAAGAGGGTTTGGCAGAGGATGACACAGGTATATGTGGAGTAGAACCCAAACTAGAGATTTCCAAATTAAACACAATGAGTTTGTTTATACCTTACTCGAGTGTTCAAACTGTAATCAGAAAATGGTCGTATGCCAACTCAAACTACTACTGATGTTCTCAATGCATTGGGTAGCGTTAACATTGAACTATTGTAAAATAAAAGAGTTTTTGGGTATTATGGGAGTAACCAGAGTAATATGGAAGGAAGATAATTAATGTAATATGAGATGGGCCAGTATAATATTGACTTAAACTCTAATATTACCCTACCATCTACTTATTTTTTATTAGATTGCGGTATATCTCTTTCATCACGCCCTTCTTATTTTTATCAAGCATGGACTTTTAAATTCACTTGATTTCAGATGTTTTGCTATCTAAAAAATGAGAAATACACGAGTCCAGGGTTTGTTGATTTTACAACAGTCAATGGTCATTTTCGTATTTTGATATCAACAAATTAAACAATGTTAGCTCTGTAAATAGACTTTCTATTATTATATTAGTTTGTTTATTTGTTTGTTTGGAAAGAGTAGGTAGGTAGCTAGTGGAAACCCTTTATAATCCTTGAAATTATAATATTAATATAAAATGACTTAGTAGCGTGAATGCAACACGTTGAGGTGGTTTGTATTACAAGAAAGTATTTATACTGTACATAAAGGAGAAATTCACAGTAGGTACTTATTCGGGGATAAAGGGATCATCTCTCTTAAATGACTTTTGGACCGTATAGAATGCAAATAAAGCATAGGTACTATAAGACTGGGATAAAATATGACAACAACTTTACTATAAATTTGTACCCAAGTGTTGAGTATACAAAATATTTCAATTTCTATGCTTAAACTCTATAAAATCCTTTAATCCCTAAAGAAATGCTACATTTAGTCAACATAATGTACCTACCTTCTTAAGCTTTAAGTAAGATATTCACTATATTATTCAAGTAACAATGAGGCTTGACCAGAATTTGACACATTTATGTTTGAAGGATTTGAAAATAACAGTTATCAGGTACAACAACATTTTATTTGTGAGTATTTACATGGTTTGTGTAAAAAAAACGCAAATGCTTTAAAATTGCGTACCTTGACCACGTGGAACAAAATATCTCAATGCTTACGTCATATTCAGACTGAGATATTAGTACTTTTGTACCTATGAGATATTATTAGAATGTGGGAGTAGCAATACCTAATATTGTGTAAGAAGAAGCTGAATTAGCGGTTCGTTTTTTTTATTTTCCCACAGAGAATATAGCGTGAGTCGATAGATATATTCTGTCCTAACCCGTACCCTATGTTCCAAGTAAGGTAAGAAACGTCAAATAGATCTTTCCTTACATCCTTAAATTCATAAATTTCCTCACAGACGTACTTCGATTTCTCTAACTTAGCACACACCCGTCCATAAGAATTTGATTCACATGATCAAATCTCGTGGTTCTCGGATGCTCGCGTTTCCTCAAAACCCATCATTCAGACAACTATATGCTCTTTGTCATCCTTTCCTCACCCATTCGTTCCAGATTTCCAGACTATCGTTACTTACTTACACTCACTTCTATCTACAACACTCCTTTTGCACAGATAGATTGAATTTGGATTAAATTCTCATAATGTATGTATGTATGATAAAAGAATATTCATCAACGTTTTAACATTTAGAAGACTTATAGATAAATATATGCAAAACTATTAACAGCAAAAAATTAATGGACCTTAAAATGTCAAGTATCTAACTTTCTTTTTTTGTTATATTCTCCTCAAAATAAACTTGTTGTTTTTTCTTCTAAATTATACAATCTAATATAAATGCAATTTACATACTTGTATTACGTAAATACTGTCCAAATTTACGTATAAATTGAGAATAAAGTACAAGATGGTTATGTAAATTGGACATTTTTATTACCGGCTTGTCGATTTGAAATGACGAACGTGATGGCTCTGGAAATGATTTCGTGAACGAGGGGAATTCTAAATCACTTTTTATTTTCTTATTTCAGTAAATATCAATACAAACTTCACTTTATTTGTATTGTTTGATTGGTAATAATAGAGCCAGTAACTTCTATCGTAAATAGGAATTTTGGACCATTTATTGAAATACACTTGTTTTTTCTCTACGGGATATAAAAAAATAAATGCTATGCATGAGAACTTTATTTGAGATTTCAAATAATTGCAGGGAATATTTTTAAAAGTCTTGTTTATTATGTGACATCTCATTAATTTTTTTAGATTTCTTTGAAAAATAACAAATTAGTTATCATTTTAACAAAAACTTTCAATTTATACCTAACATCTTTTTGAGAAGGATATGAAACTTACCGATTTCTTGGTTAGAGTTATTAGCAACACATAGAAACTGATCACAATGATGATGAGAGCGAAATTCATGACGAAATTTTTTCATAAATAAAATTTATCGAAAATGAATTAAAAAAAAATAGAACTCGATAAAACAGCATTTGTTCGTAATAATGATCTTGAATTAATGTCTTGCCAGTAAATAACTTTGAACCGAAGATAAATAGTATTATTATTTTGTAATGGTTAGACTAAGAGTATTCTTATCATTTAAGGCTTACCTGTAAAATTTTCTTTGGTAGATTTCTATCATCTTCTTCTGTGATTTGCGTCCTATAGGTTGTCCTCTCAAATATGGGCGGATGATCGTTGACATCGCGAACATGGACGACGACCGTTGTGTAGTTTTCTTTCTGATTTTCAATCGCTGCCAGTCGAAGATCATACTAAAACAATGAAAACCTCAATTAATGTAAAGAGTCATAAAAATAGTTGAAACATAACATTTTGAAACTACAAAATTCAGTACTGCTTTTTCTTCTGCAGTTTTCCTTAAGTTTTTTGACATCAATGTAGTGCAAAAATGAGTAACCATTTTTATGTTAATATTTAATCAAAATTTTCCACCGTTTTTTCCATCTATAGATAAAAATCTTCATTTCAAATTGTCATCTCTGTAATTTTTTTAATGTAATACGTATACCTATATAATAATATATTATATAAATACAAACATTTATATACCTAGATCAAACTAAGAACTTGTATTTTGGGCACCAACGCGACTTCATATTATACATAAATAATTTAATAATTAAAACTAAAACTACAAAAAATAATAATTGTATACTTTGACTGTTAATACGACTGTTAATTTTACTTTTGGGAACAAAAAGACAAAACATATCATGTCATTTACATACCAAGAGACTAAGAAATTCACACATAAATTCTACATAGAATTATTAAATAATTTATCCATATATTGCTTGGTACAAAACCTTTGCTGATTAGATAGCTACAAGATGTGAATTAATTAATAGGTATGAGTACCCTTTATTATATAATTATATATATATATAAAGCGGTATTATATTATTAGAAGCATTTGTCTGTGTGTAAAATTACCAAGAATAATTAAAGGATTATAGTGTCTGGATTATATCACTTGCAAAGATAGAAGATAAATGCTAAAATGAAGGTAACTTTGCTATAAGTTTTTTCGGCAATTTTTATTACGTAGGTATCTTAGAAGGTTTCGGGATCTTTTACGTGTTAAACCTATTCCAAAGGGTGTACTGGAAACCTTTTTACATGAACATAGATAAATCTGTATCAAAAATTAAATAATTACTCAAAATATCGTTGGGATTCAATCATAATTTTTTTATCCATTTATCTTCTTCTGTAGGTGCCCTGTCAGGTCCCCCCGACGTTGGCGATCACTCTGGCATAGGCATCCATTTATAAGTTTTTCAATAATATTCATTCGTTTAATTATTCATTCATACCGTCACTACAGAATATTATCAAGGATCTGTTTTTGATTTTTATGATTCTATGACATTTTGCAATAGATTTTGTGTAATAAATTGACATTACTATTTCACTACTACGATGCAATCAACGCAAATCACACAAGTTGGGTAATCAGCTGCATGTGATATACATACAAGTCACCTTTTCCGTGCCAGCAAAAAATCTTGAGATTCAGGATGGGTGGCAATTTTCATCACCAAATTTCAGAAGTAAAATGCCTCTATTTTAAAATTACACCCTCAAAAAGTCTCACTGTTTGCTTGCGACGTAAACTTGAATAATATTGGCTGCGAGAAGTTTCGAATTTTTAAATGAAATGTTTGAAACTTTATTTATGAGTGACGAATCATTTCATAGTGGAAATTTAATAAATATAAGAATTTTCGCAAAACAGCATTGGACAAGCGTCTTTGGAAAAAGTTCCCAAGTGCAAGAGAATGAGATTTATTTAAGTATGTATTTTTTTAATTCATTTTTATTTTGAAAAATTTGTTAATCTAGCATTTCATGTAGCGTACAATATACATATTCTAAGAATCATTAGATATAGAATATATAAAACATTTCGTATTGTTTGTAAAGCTACAAATACAAATTATATAACTAAGTACTCTACGATTAATTGTACAGTATTTGAACAACCATAACAATAATAATAATATTTCGAGAGATAAATAAATTATTTACGACGAAATACAGAAATGTATTACTTCATTCTGATACACGTGTCAATATGAAATAAAATAATTTATATATTGTAATGAGAGATATTTGATAGACTTAATTGAAAGGGAATAAATAAGACTTCATTTTACATATTTTTTATTCGACATTTTGATATTTTGTCGATTTCAGTTTACAAAATATTTTTAATATTGTCAATTTTTATATCTGCACAGATAACTGATATAAGATAACCACTCGGTATCCAATCCATCGATTTTTGTAGCCATGTTATAAATAATTATGCATGTCATTTTAGTAAGGTGAATCCCTCTTTCTTTCTCCTTCTTCACCCTTTAACGCTCCCCTCAGGACCAGAGGGTAGAAGATCGATTCCACTCTTTCCACGACATTCCGCTCTGATAAAGTTGTCATAGGAATGGTCTATTGTGAAGGGGTACATCTATGCCACCAAAACCTTTTAGGACCAAAGAACATTGTTCTTTAATCACTGCTATCACTCGACATTTTCAAAACAAGCTTTTATACATATCCACATTAATTCAACAAAACAAATACGACACATCAATAAAGCAAAATACAATAAGATAAATAAAAATACCGAGGAGAGCGGAAGCTTTTGATATCAATCTGGTTAGCAAATTAAAATTGTAAGTGCAATTATTTATTACAGAAAATTTCGATTCATTTGATTTCATATGTAAAATGGGTGTTTTAACCAATATATTTTAAAACTTTAAAACATCAATAGTTAGTGTGTCCAGAGTGACATAAATCATCATAACATACCTACCTTGAGACAGGCTAACTTATTATAAATAAAATATTTCATAATAGAAACTAAATATCCGGCTGCCGAATAAATGGTTACACGATGTACAATACTAATCATTTTCTTATTTTTACATGTTCTCATTTTTCATCTTTTCAAGTTTAATTTTCAATTTCAATCACACTTTATTCAGTAGGTAAATATATACATAAAACTATTTATATCAAATGAAAATAACTACCTACAATAAGTGAGCAAATTTTGTGATGTATTTGTCGATTTACTCCGCTTTCACAATAAATTAAAGTTTATTTTTCTTTGTCCAGGTTTCATAGGTGGTAGCTCAGGTGTGCTGCCGACTTCCAGGCTTTTAGGAGGGACCTCAAGACCTACTTGTTCAAAATAGTATTTAAATTCTTGACACAGACAACTTTGTTAAAGATAAAACATTATCATGTACAGCGTCCTCGAGGTGCTATGGCACAAAGATGGCGCTTGAAATACTCTCCGTTATTATTATTATTATAGGTATCTTTTGCATCTTACAAATATTTTTATTTTTTTATGTTTGTAGACTGTATATTTATGCAATTCTCTCGATGGTCGATGTATTCTCATGAAGTGAAACAAGAAGAAAGTAGATTGTATAATGTTTTATAATTTGTTATGGGTACTGTAAAAGGCGAATGCTGTATTTTATTGCTGTATAAAAAAATAATAATATAAAAGTGTATTACTTCTATTCGTACGTAAGTGAAAATGAGAGAATTTCGCAAATAATTATTCAATAGGTTTTTGAATTTTTTATTCAATTTTGTATTAAGTGTTTTTGAGGGTCATCTGTCTCGTTCATTTCAATCGTAGATTCATTTTAGAGATGAAAAATTCACATGTCATAAACGATTTGAAGAAAGATAACCAACAACAACGCCACTTAGTGGTAGATGTACAAATTAATATCAAAATCGAAACAGTAAGACAATTTAATATAGAAGAAGATACCTATATACGAATATTCCTTATAATATATACATAGTAACAAATGAATATAATACTTAATAACATAATGTACTTTACTATCATCTTACATTTAATATTGTTTGTTCAGTGTCCTTTATTAATTAAACACTGTTCTATTACTATTAGTATTACTATCTACTACTGCTGGCTTAATCCTTTTCTACTGTTAGTAAGTAGTAGCAAGAGTACTATGAATATCCTCATATTATGTATTTGAAAGGGGATACGAGAATTTTAAATGTTATTTGTATATCTTCAATAGTAATAATAATATTTAACAGTAAGTGTACCCCTACGATGTTATATCACCTATTAACATATAAAACTAACAAGGGAGGTTCTATCAAATACATAGTTTTCACAGGTTTTTGACTTGTCACTAGTATTTAATGCGTTTTTTTTGTATTATAATATATGGCTCTAGCATTTTTCAATTGCTTGTATCAATTATTAAAATAGACTAACGAGTGCAAAAGAAATTCATCAGATGAAAACAGCGGTGTAAATAATTGTCTATACTATCTTCTTTCCATTTGTCAAACCATAATATTATGAAGTGCTCAAAAGTGTGACAAGCATGTATACCTACTTGTTTTTTTTTTATAACAATTATTGTGTAACTTTTGACTTGAATTGAATATTTGTTTTAATAAAACCAACGTATTCTACATGTTTGGAAAAAAAATCTAAAAATACAAAGAACGAGTATATCTTCTTCCATAAGTGCCGTATCAGGTCCCCCCAACGTTGGCGATCACTCTGGAGTATGCCTCTCTGTCTCGTGCTGTGCGGACCAGTTCTGCCATACGAGTATATACTAAAACCTGTTATACAACTGCATAGAAAACACTAGCTCAAATGCGCTAAAGAAGTGACTTTCAAAGTAAGCCTCACAGTTTTCAAGTTCAATCACTAAAATATGGCCCTACCTATATAGTTGAATTTTGCAGGCAGCAGGATTCAAATCGAAGGCAATCCACCCTTTGATCAGATTCTGATACAGGTGTCAGGCTGATGGAAATCAGTGTAAGAGGGAGACCTAAATAATTCTATAGAGATTTCAGCTCAGCTGGACAATCCATGTGGATTGATATTCCTGAACAAGTGCATAAAACAATGTCTCTTGCTCTGGTCAAGAGTCGGTTGAAAATACACTTGCTTAGCATATCGTATAACTAATATAAATTTACAATAAACTGAAATTTAAAAGTTTAATAATATATTACGCTTAAATATATAAATGCGTTTCATGATTAAACCACAGGTATTAATATATGATACGAGTTCACAAGTCATAGACAAACAACAGAATTTTTGATCGCTCTCTATTGTATATTTGCAAATTAACTTTACTGTTACTTGCAATTTTCATCAATTTATTCATGAATAATAATAGCCGTTTTGTGGAAAAACCACCGCAAGTGTCCATTCAAGAATCATAACGCCTCCAGAATAGGGTTTTTAACCCTGCCTTGAACACCTTCACACTTTTCAGAATAGTAGGTATCCATAGAGAAAAGTACTAAGATCATTTAAAGTATACTCAGTGCGACTGTTATCCAATATCATTTCAAATGTATAATACTGATGTAGGTTTGGGATTTGTTTCAACTGAGTTAAAAGTATGTAGTTGTACTTAAGTGATTGTGACCAATGAAATTAACGTTGAATAACTACCAACTATACGTTTGGATAATTCTAATAAAAGGTTTTTAATACTATACGTTTAATTAAGTGAGATGTGTGGGTATTGTATGAAACGACCAGCAATTTTGTATACCAAGTACTCAGCAAAATTAGGTGATTATTTTTTACATGGTTTGAAATAGGTACATTCTGATTAAGAAATATCTAATAATCAAAGGACAAAATTCAATTATAGAGCTTAAATTAAAAAGCCCATTTCATAGTCACACAAAAGTTTGTTCTTCAAAATAGTTTAGGTTAAGTATCTTCTTTTTCAAAATCATGATAGGATCAGTGACAGTGTATATATACGTGTAAAATTATTATCTTTCAAAATTTCATCCAAAGAAAATGTAATGTCTTGATCATATTAAGTTGGTGTATCGTTCAATCCCAGATGTGAAAATTGCAACTGAAAACTTCACAATCTACAAATTCACATTTTTTTTATCAACGTGTTTATATGAAGTGTCTACGAAAGTATTCTGAATAACTGTTTAGTGTACCGTGCGGCGAGACACAGTATCTTACTAGTTCGCTGCACCTTGATAATAATAATCGTATTGATGTTTTTTCTGTGATTTTTTGTGTAATATATTATATAAATGTTGAAAAAAAAATCTAGACGGAAACGACCTTGATGGTATAACTTTTTGTTTTGTTAATTTGATAAACATACTCGTCTACAAAAACAATTAATACATAACTAATAGAAATTGAATGAACTACAGCCGGATTAGTAAAAAAATATAATAAATCATTATTAATAACAATAATACCAATTTTTAGTCATAAAAGGAAAAAACAGTTTGATAAATGCTTTTCTCATTTCAATGAGACATACTTCTACGTATAAATATCATAAAACGAATTTAATCAAAAGTGCTTAAGAGACATTACATACAGGTTTTAATAACTTTGGTATCTAAGAATGTATGTATGAATGAATATAAAATATGTAAGAAATCGGGAACAGTAATTATTATATGAGAACTTAGTCTTATCAGTGGTCATGTGGATAAAAGTTTATTCGGATAGCGAGTAGGTATCTATCGATTATCGGATATTCAGTAACTGTAATGACGAGTTAAAATTAGAAGTGAGCTTTCTATTCTATGGTAAAACTTGGTGATATTATGACTGGTTTGAGAATGAAAACGATTAAAACATACCTACGTCTTAATAAACGTGAATCAATTTGAACGATTATTAAGTGATCATCTATCGATTCAAACAAAACTAAGCATGATTCATAATCGAAAGTTGATTTTCACAAAACTATGTAGGTACATTTCACGAAGTAGGTAGGTACTCGTATTATACATTTTTTCGAAGTGGTTTTTGTTTTCGTGTAAACTGGATTTATCACACCTATGAGTGTTTATATGGTATATATTGCGATAGATATGGTTAAATCGGTGAAAAGCCAGCCTGAGACGATTCGTAAGCGTCAGGACACCTAATAATCTCTCTCTTTCTTTTTCTCCCTCTCTCTCTTCCTATCCAGCAAGTTATGCATATATTATATTCAAATTTAATCATTCTTATCTGTAAATTACAAAATAATGTTTTTTTTATTTACTATACTTAACTATATTTAAAATAAAAAGAAAACAGATTCATATTATAATAAATGCCTCGCTCTTATTTACTCATTGATAGATATGAGATTATTTAAAAAATTGGAATATTAATATATAGTCGGATAACAAAATTAAGTCAAAATGTTGCCGGATATCCAATTCTCATCTCTAATAAGTAATTTGGTATAAGTAAGTACAATATGTATGTAAGTAAGTAATTGGGATTTGGAAAATTTTGTACATTACGTGTACCGCAGACATTAAGGTGCGCGGCGGAGGCATACCTCTACATATTATAGGTTTAAATATACTTATGATACCTATGTATAGTTAAGAATGCTGCGAATATAAATTTCATACAATCTATGTTGTATGTACTCGGAATAATATGTACCTACGCGATATAATATGGTGAACGTTATTAACTTTATTGCTATTACATAGGTAGGTACTTCATAGTACTTAAGTAAAGTACTTAGGCTTAGTACATAACATTATTAGTACAAGTAGTGGATTCCAACTATGAGTCTACCTGAATACCATCTTTATTAATTGGCAATGGCGTGACATTCAACAACTCATAGACATCAACATATGTCTCCAATCTGCAAGAGGCTGATAAGCTTTCTCTTTATAATAATTATGTACATGCATGCTAGTAAAACCTTACATCAATACATAATTGAAAATTGGACAAAAAATTTCAGAGCAGATGAATGGTAACAATTTTATAAATCAAAAAGGAATGAAACTTTCAAACTTTTTAATGATGATGATGATTATGGATGATTTTGTTTTGACGCCATTTAACAGTCCCTAGACCGTCTCAAGGGCGCCTTTTATTTTTATTTAACTATTATAGAATTTTGAAAACACTTATGATTGTCACAAATTTGACTAAAATGCGAGAATTTCACGTGAGTTCCAATTGAAGGTATTAATGTACATAAAACATACATTTAAATTTTGATATTAAAGATCATTGTTTAATTGTAAGTTGATGTTGATAAAACCGCTTTGTACAATGTAAATATTGTTTGACTAATTTAAAATTAATGATTTTGTATATTTAAACTAATTTTACTAATAAACTGAGACATCGAGTCTTTGTGAACTTATAAACGTATTTGTATTAAATATTGTATTGAACAAAATATATTTGAACACTTAAATACACAAAACTTTCAAGAAAATTATTTAACCAGTCACTAATATCACAAAAGTATGACTTATGGGAATAGTCTACGTAGTCCCGTCACTGTCACTTTAACTAAGTAATAAATCTATTTTGTACGGAGGGCATTAATTACAGTAAAGTTTGTAATTGAAAATATCTGCTCTATTTCACAAATCACTCACAAAATAGTGGCTGAAAGAGTAAAATATTATGTAGCAATAGTACATATCCAAAATTTATTGATTTATTGTAGAATAAAATATATAACTTTATTTTTTTTCATTTTTAAAAAAAAAAAATCATTTTCAAATTTTTTATTGTTAAATTTAAGATTATGTGTTCAATTACTCACCATGCTTATATTCACTTTTAATAAATTCTTTAATCTTTAATCTTTTTTATAACATTTCGTAGGCAGGGGTTTCTGTATTGGAAATTTCTCGCAAATGGATTTCTTAGTAACCTCTCCTTTGAGATTCAACTCTCATCTAGGGTGAATAAGGTGTCGATGAATAAGCTTTTTAATTGTTTTTAGGAAAAATATTATTTGTCAGTATGTGAGAGTGTATGTATATAGAGAGCATAGTATGTTTATTGAATGAAATGAATGAGATTTCATCCTCATTATAATCAACATCCCATGAGGTCACTTCTCTTGTGAGGAAGATAAAGGATCAAGAGTTATTTTATCTAATACTTTTTACTAGTTTTAACACCCACAAGGTATAACGTTTATGTGCTATGCATGAAGAAAAAAATCCTCAGATGCATAATCTAGAACATAAATTTTCAACGGTCAAAATAAAAAAAATCATAAAAACCCAAAGGGAAAAACATAGTAAGTTATTCTGATCAAAAAAATGTTAAAGATCAAAGTTGATAGAATATACCTGAAGACAGATAATGTTTTCATAATATAATGCAAGGTATTCGCATCAATTTATTCGAGTAAAAAGCAAACATAAACATTTTTTATGCAACCATACAGTGGAAAAAAGATGTCAAATAGCTTCCAATAAAAACATGAGGATAAATGTGGAATTTGTCCTTTATTTACTTAATCGATATATAAATTTGAAGACCCACGTACATGGAATATTTTACAGGCATGTGCCAGACAACATGAAAATAATAATACTGTCTGGGAGAGTTGAAGGATATATAAATTAGACCTTATAAAGAATTAAATGTTTGTATCACGTGCTGAAAGCTGCAGGGGGTTGATGTAATTTGTGTCAAGTCTTGACGTCATGTTTGATATCATGAAAGCATGAACTAAATTTTTGTGAAATAATTTTATTTGGAGACGATTATGTAATTATATTTATGGGACTAAATCGCTTAATTGTAAAAGATCTTACAAAACATTGATTTTTTTATTTATAAAAGCATCGCAAATTCCTTTAAGCTTTCTCTTTAAGGTATCTCCGATATATTTTTTTTTTTGCGAATTAGATAGTTTCTGTTAAAAGATTTTTGCCATATGTATAACAGAATAATATCAACGCTAGCATGATGATGAGAGCGAAAGCTCTTGAAAACAGGCTCGCGTCCAAAAAAAAGTAACAGTGGATAAACTAAAAAGTGTTTTATTTATAGTCAAAACATATATTGCAAGAATATGTGAGAGTAATAAAATGAAATAATTATGTGCGTAGCGAAAAAAACGATGTGATATAAGTAAATTTATTCATCTACCTGTTTAATGTTTTCACTTTTCATGTTTGCTCACCGAAAAATGAATTTATTAAAATATTAATGTATGTATACCTACCTACATGAACAAACAACATGCTGTTTATATAACATCAAAAGAAAATCGTATAATCAAGGGGAATTTGGGTATGATTGTAACAGGGTTCGGTTTAGACAATGTGAATAACTTTAGAATTATAACTAGAAGGTAATTGGGTATAAGGTATAACGGAATTATAATTGGTGTAGCCAGTACCTATATTCAAGCAACAATAATTTATAGTTTCATAAAAGAAGCGTGAACGTTCACACAACGCCCCTTATAAAACACTTATTTAAATCTGAGAGGGCGAAATGAAAAAAAAGTGGCAGCTTAGGAATAAAGCATATTTTTTTTCGCAAGAAGCGCTTATAAATAGAAATTTTGCTAAGGGATTTTAATGCAATAACAATAAAACAAAAACGTTCTTTATTTATCAACTGACAAAACTTAGTTGTAAACTCTGGGAGAAAAAAGATGATTGTTTTTAATGTCGTTAGGTACACATGGTAGTTAGTTGAAACAGAGGTCGATCTAAAAAAACTGCTTCTACAGACCCATGATTGTATCTTAATTATGATATTAGTACATTATATATATATTTAGTTACAATCCATTGGATTGGTCTGCAACGAGTTTGGTCTTTCTTCTCCATTCCTCCCTATTCTCAGCCAGTCTTTTAAGCTCTACGTATGAGCCACAGTTCATGTCCCTCTTCAGTTGGTCCATAATTCAATTAATATACAAACAAAACCAGAGATAATCATCACCAATATGATTATAATTATGTTGCAGCGGTCACACTTGGTTGCCCTAAATTGAGAGATGCTGCGTACAAAAATAACAAAAAAATAATAGAGGATTAAAAATAACTAACATAAAGATCTGCAAATAATAAAAATGTCAAACAATAAGGTCTTTTTATTTCATTAAAATTCAAAAACATTAAAATTCAAAAATTTATTATAATAAACACTTGTAATATTGTAAAAAAGTTTTTGAACACAGATATTTCAGGCACAATGCTGGTATTTTGAACCCGCGTTCTGAGCCTAATCCTTTGATATCCTGTATATCTGGATAGGTGAATTTTTCCCGGCATTAGACTGTTAAGTTTTTGTGTGACCATGACTGATCATATGGAGACTTATCTGGTTGTATAATGCTGAGAAGTGTGGATGGCAATTCTGCCGCCGTGTAAAATAACAAGTGGAAAAGTGCACAAACTTACAGTATGATAAAACTGACATATGTGCCAATGAGTTAAATATTAACAAAACATGTCTGAACCTTAAATTTGATCAGAAAGGTTTGGTTATCTAGAACCTATTCCGATTAACTACGACGCCATGAAAGAAACGAAAAATGGTTTCAATCGTACTAAGTCTCCCCTACGTTGTGAATGTATTCATATAGTATTTATATCTATAAATGTTTTTTGAATAATATATTTAGGTACCTATCTACCCACAATATACCTACTCATATTTTCAAATACGCCTAAATAAACACGCACTGAAAATATGGAGAAGAAAAGTTATTAAATACATATTTTTCCAATTATTTTTTTCCCAGAAGTGTAAGTGTGAGTTAAGTTTCACAAATTCTTTTTTTTATATTCTTTCTCTAAATTCAGTTTGTAAAAAGGTAGGTACATAACTGTGATAGAAGGTAGTCTAGTTTTTCAGAAACTCTTGTTTTAAAAGGTAAACATATTAAAATTAAAAAACAAAAAAAAACGAAAAGATTAACAGTAAATTTATGTTTGGTGGATGAGTTTAATTCTAATACATCATTGAGTTTAAATTTTTATATCCTTATTCAATCAATTAAAAAATATATAATAGTATCTGATTAATTTCATGTAATGAACATGCTAGATGACTTTTTTATTTGTCAATTCCGAGATTCGGCAAGTGTGGCATACCTCGTTGCAGAATCGATGATGTCAAAGGTTGTATTCGGAACATTGTAGCCAGATTTCCACCAGCTTGCTCATAATCGGCAGATTACTGAAACTTTCTCAGGGGTGTCGTTGGGTAAATGTATGAGAATGTTTGTCAGTGAAAAAACACAAGGATGGTAGAACAAATAGTTTATTTAAGAACACAAGTTAATTCTTTTTTTTTTGTATACCTACACAAAACATTTCACATTTTTACACAGAATTATTCACTATGTGACACTCACAGTTTATTGATGAAGAAAAAAGGAAGATGGATTCTTTTTTTGAGTGCGTATCTCCGTTGCCTATTGTAAGGCGAACGGAGATAGACTGATCCAAAATGCCTGACTCGAACGGAAGAGGGTCAAGAAGGAATCTGTTTTATCTTAAGATCAAAAGGAATTTACGTTATCTCTGGATAGGGCGGCCAGTGCTTCCACCGGATTTCCAGAGATGGCGACACAAGTACCAAATTTACAATACTCCCATGACAACATTTTATGAAAATCTACCTTTTATGGGACTCATGAAAACTTAAAGGAAAGACGAAGAGACCTATTGTTTGCAAAGGATTATTTAAATTATTTTTTTATTTGTGTACATAAACTATGTCTTTGTATCAAAGTAAAAACATATTTCTTTCCGTGTCTAGTAATAATTTATTAAAGAATCTTTCACTTCTTTATTTATGTATTTAGATAAAAATAACTTTTTTCCCGATATTGTATTTATGTATCCCTTATATATATTTTTTATAATATTTTATAACTGTATTTGCTTCTCTCGGCTAGAGGGACATTCAAGTAGTTTAGTCGACAGATTCCACACATGGGAGTATTTCGTCTAGTCAGTCCTTTGATCTATCTACTGTGGCAGGTTCGGGGGGGGGATAGGATTTTTATAAGTGTAGGATTTTGGATTAATGAATGTCCTTAGGCTTCCTCGTTATCAAGGTGTTGTCACGTACACGTCCGCCCACCTTGCTACATCCACGGACGAGCACACAAATTGATACGATTTCGTCCACTTGGACGATCGCATCATATCATTACATACATTATTATCAAAAGAGAAATTATCAAGAATATTTAAGAAATGAATTTACATGAAATGTACATAAGAAAAGTATATAAATTTGGCTCGTAACCCCCAGCTTCGCTACATACATTTTGCAATGTACGTAAGCGAAACACATAGAAAATTAATTATATTATATAGAGAAAGTTACAGTTATATTTGCAAGTAAAACAGATTAATATTTTGGCTCAAGTTCATGTCTAGGGTATGATTCTACTTAGTCTGCAAGAGGAATGCATTGTGTGTGGGTGTCAGTTACATACTTCAATTATACATATTATACTTACGTAAAGTTCAGAGAATTCTTTATCCTTCGGTTTCATCATTTTCTTATGGTCATCATATCATTATAGAATACATAGGTAATTTCAGCAATAATGTTTCTTCTGTTAGTATACTTTATATTGCAAAGATTCTACTTATATCTTTTCTTGAGTAAAATTATAGATAAATATCTCCAAGTAAACCATCAAAAATTATATCAATTGGAACAAAGATTATCATAAGTACATCAGACCTTTCCAAGAAAGTGGATATATTATTTCCATCAGTGGAGCCATTCCTTTAACTCTTTGTTGCTTTCATAGTAAAATAATAGGGTCTTTCATCCATTGGTTGATCAAGGAATTGAACCTTTGTGACATAACTACTCCAAGTATAACTAGGTTATTGGAAGACTATATACAAGGAGGCGGAGAGATGTACTTTAGTATTATTAAGAGTATTGAATCTACTGGCGGGTATATATAAAATGGATCTCAACAGAAAGATATCGGATGGTAAGTGATTTACATTTATTGTGTAAACATATACATTACATAACAAGACAGTTATTTTCAAAGTAAATTTGTAGGGAATAACATTCCGTTCAATATACAAAGTTATGAAAGTTATACCATATTCGGACTGAGACAATAAAACAAACAAGGGCAATTATCAAATACACCATCCTTGGTATTACAATATAAATCAATACCTGGTTTATCAAGTGATTTATAAATATTTAATTGGAATCATTCATTCTTCATTCAAACTCAAAATCTTAAATTATTACACAACGGAAAATTAATATACACAACGGAAAATTAATATATAGATAGTTCAATGATAATATGAACTCAGTTATGAAAAAATTATCAATATATATACATCATATACAGTAGTAATATAGTCACTTACAGTTAGACTGGCGAGCAGGATAAGAATAACACAAAGACAAGTATGTTATTGTTAACGTATTTTGCACTCATAGACGGAAGATGGCAGGATCGTGAAAGAAACATACCCTAATGCTACTATGGCGGTCGCTGGTTATACTCAAAGACGTACAGGGGTGTGGTGGTGTCAGAATCAGATAGATCCTGTCCTCAGGACGAAGAGATCACTACTTCTCAAGTGATAAGAGCAATATTATACGTTACAACACTATTCTCAGTGTCAAAGGAAGAAGGCGTCACTATTTCAATATTCCTTTCAGATATACTCAGCTAGTCTTTTAATCACTCTTTTGACAAGGGTATGGACCGGAGAAGTTACTAGAGTATTACCCAGTTCACATTGTAATGCGAGTTATATCGGTAAATCACCGCTACGCGATATACTGACTATCCGAGGTGAAGCTGTACACGCTGAAGATTTAGGAACACATTCGCAGTTTCAATCAAATTCACAATACTGGGAAAGTAGAAAGAACAGTTTATGTGACTGTTCATGATTCCTAACATAGAATATTTGTTCAGAAACAATGGATTATCTAATTTCACACGGTTATGAATAATGGCGGCAACAGCAAAAACCACGCCCAAAACCAACATATATTGTTATTATACTCAAAACTTCCAATTATTATCATTATCACCACATGAATCGCCATGTATATATAACTCAAAGAGAATATAAGCTTGTCCATAACATTATTCAATTTATTAATTACTATTAATTATTAATCGTTACTATTGTTCCTTGATATTGGCGGTAAGATTGGTCGCGCACGTAAAACTAACACAGATATTTAAAGTACATTATTAACGACACACAATAAGAATTGTTTTACGTACAACAGAGGGCAACACACTTGTTTATCACATTACGAAGTTAAGTACTATTACATAATTATTGTTAGTATTATTATTGTGTCGGAGTTACGCACATCGCTATTCGCGACTAAGGCGGGAAGGGACAAACCCTTCTTTCGTCCAACCTATGCCATGGTTTGCGGGTAACTGAATTTGCTTGCAAGCGACGCGAGGAGGAACAGGCACGTTTAACGGTTATTCTTCAAGGGCTTGAGAATCATACGATGTGGTGCCGTGTGCAGATCGAAGCATCAGCCAGTCACGTGTTCCTTGTAACGTACAATTATTATTATTATTACGGAAGACTCACAGACAACAAATGACTGTAGGAACATTAGCCAGTATGAACTTTTCCGCAGCGATTATTTAATGCGTAGCATTCTCCCTTTCGGCCCCTCTTGAAAATTTGAAGAGAAACGACAAATTTTCAAGTTCCTCAATTATACAAAAAAAAGTTGAGAACTACTACAAAAAAAAAGTTGAGAACCACTGGTTACATGAAAAGTTGAGTACCACTGGTTACATAAAAAGTTGAGAACCATTGGATACATAAGCAACTACATAGGTACCCAATTACAGACAAACAATTCAAAAAATGGTAGCTTATATACTATTACAATGTTTCTTACATCCTATAGCCCGTTCAATTATTATTATTAAGCACTCGCGGTAAATTGCCCATAGTCAAAATAGATGCGAACTGTTTTCATATTTTGACTTACACTTCTTAATAATAACACAAAATTCACATTGGTTGTTTTAGTAAGGGGCTCCTATCAAAAGTTTGAGAGCTACAATCATAACAATATAATAGTACATAGAGGTGTGTATATATATAGACATGTGCATATGTGCATGTATATGAAAAACACAGGTTATGAAAACAACAACTTTAAACATTTTACAATACAATTTTATAGAAACTCAGGATCGTTATTACGTTACAATATACGGTTCGTTTTACATTGATGATAAAATTATTCCTTTCAATTTATCAATATACGTACGTTTCATTGATGGATTCATTTACTACGATCGACGACAAGTTAACATTTTAAACATGACAAACATATAAAACAAAAGTTACATACTTAAGAAGTTGGTTTACATCATTTTCGATTCCAGTTACATGTATCCGGCAAGCCATTGGAAAAGTAACATAAAGGGATCTAAATAAATATAAACAATTGTGTATAGATGGAATTAGAGATACCACATTTACGCTTCATTTTACCCATTAAGCTTAATAGCACTCATATACAAGTGATTTCATGTACCATGTACCATACAAAGATATTGGCAAAGCACAGAAAGAAATCATACATAATAGGGACATATACATATAAAAAAACAATTTACACGCAGACATGACATAATGGTCAATCACGAAAACTGCAATCACATTTACAGTAACCGATATTCATTATTGGCGTCAAATCCTTCTACGCATATCACATAGTCACAATTCTCACACAGAGACAGATTTCTCACATAGAGATAATCTCAGAGGGAGCTACCCTCACACAGGCTTAATACATGACAAATACATTGAACAACTTTCGATCTTTGCTACACAATATACAAGTTACAAGTTCAATAAATTCTTTACATACATCATTATTCAAATTCAACATTTACTTCTTCATTCAGGGCACACCTTTCATAAACAGATTCATACATCATCTTTATTCACTAACATACAATTAATTAAAATTATCCCATTGAATATCTGTAGCCAACATTCCACTACAGGTTTTATTCTGTGTCTTTCATAAGCCATTCCGTTCAATGTCAAAATGTTCTATCACATTTTCCAATGTATTCAAGCAACATAAACAACTTTACATAAAGTCACCAAAATTATTTAATTCAACAAGGATATACCACATCCAAACATTTCCAATTACAATTCATAAGAGATTACTACGTGTCCTACGCGGAATTAAACGTCATATAAACTCAAACTTCAAAATAATAGGCATGAACGATTAGCAATCACATTGTCTACATTCATCAAAAAGAGCATTACGATTTATCTTTCACACATCCAGATAACATCGTCTCTATATTGATTACACAAAAAGGTCACAAAAAAGTATTTAAACACATCTCTCCTATCACGGCTTTACATATTACATAAACATAACTCATTTTTTTATCAAAGAGCGTTCGTTAGTTTACCTTAACGGAATAATTCACTAATCGGACTCAGTTCTCAAATAAACAAGGCATAGGTTACTTCAATATTTCACGATGATAATAAGCCGCAAAAGTCACATCATTACATTTCAAGAAAATTAATTACTTCACAAAAGATAACAAATTCCGAACACAAAGGGTTAATATTCAACAGCAAAAAAAGATTCTACATCGTTACATGGTTACTTCTTTAATTTCCAAAAAAAAATACAAAACATCATTCTACTATTTACGTTAATGTCAAAATTTTCAACGATGGTCATCAAAGGGTTAACTGTTTCTTAACTAAATTCAAAAATTCAGTTATAGTTCACAACTTGACATTAAAAAAAATTTCAATTATTGTTCACAAAGGGTTGATAAATTCGGTCATGCTTCACTAAGGGTTAAGTGTATTTATATTTCAAATTTCGTGAACGGTCGTGAAGGGTTAACATTATTCATTTCGATTTATTTTTTAACTTTAATTTTCTCAAAACAAAAATTATTTATTTAATATTATTCATCATTATTATTTCGTCACATCACTACGTACGCATATATAATATTCTTATCAAAACTCTACTACGCATAATTTTATACAACAACGCTCCTTTAATATTATTTCTCCAAGAGTTCAATAAAAATATTTATTCCAAATGCAACATTTTACTGTTTCAAAAAATTTTAATTCAATTTAATATCGATTTTTATTCTCAGTTCGAAAATGAATTTACTATCAAAATAACATAACAACAAAATTCTGTTTATCGGTAAAACAAAGTTCCTTGTACGAAATGGTTCACTATACATACCACAGCATAGGTAGGTACATATTTCGTTTCATTCCAATATTATTATTTTCAACTATACATTTTACTAGTAAAGCGGAGTTCCCGTTTTCGCGCGTGAATATTTCTATTACAATGTTGAGGTAGGTTGTATGATGTCTCTTTCTCTCTTGCGACGTATAGGTACATACTATACGCTGCATAGTTATGTATACCACCTTTCGCACACCGCTCGTTTCTCGCGACGCACAACTACGGTATAATATTATTATTGCGGTCTCTACTGATAACAGTCTTTTCTTAGCGCGCGATGTATTTTAGATACACACTATATTTTAATATTCATTATGTTATGTTGGTCGGTTTGCGATGTTTTGCTTACCGCTTAATACGAAACATTACGATGGAATATTCTCTACAATACAATTCTTTCTCATACGGCATCGATTCTTTACTTTACATTATAACAATACTCGCGACAAACGCTTGCGCTATACACCAATACATTTATTTTTTAAATACGGACATTTAAATTATTTATTTCACGATTCCTGTTTCATTTTTTAAAATTGTTTTCATATACATACACACATCAAATTATTACATTTTCAATTAATATCAATACACATAATTACACAACAAAGATAAGAATTCTGAACTTCACGATTAGGCATATTCACCACACAATACATTTAAAATTTTCGGGCCAACAACTATGCGAGTTGTACGATCCAGGACGAGCTGCCCAAATGTCACGTACACGTCCGCCCACCTTGCTACATCCACGGACGAGCACACAAATTGATACGATTTCGTCCACTTGGACGATCGCATCATATCATTACATACATTATTATCAAAAGAGAAATTATCAAGAATATTTAAGAAATGAATTTACATGAAATGTACATAAGAAAAGTATATAAATTTGGCTCGTAACCCCCAGCTTCGCTACATACATTTTGCAATGTACGTAAGCGAAACACATAGAAAATTAATTATATTATATAGAGAAAGTTACAGTTATATTTGCAAGTAAAACAGATTAATATTTTGGCTCAAGTTCATGTCTAGGGTATGATTCTACTTAGTCTGCAAGAGGAATGCATTGTGTGTGGGTGTCAGTTACATACTTCAATTATACATATTATACTTACGTAAAGTTCAGAGAATTCTTTATCCTTCGGTTTCATCATTTTCTTATGGTCATCATATCATTATAGAATACATAGGTAATTTCAGCAATAATGTTTCTTCTGTTAGTATACTTTATATTGCAAAGATTCTACTTATATCTTTTCTTGAGTAAAATTATAGATAAATATCTCCAAGTAAACCATCAAAAATTATATCAATTGGAACAAAGATTATCATAAGTACATCAGACCTTTCCAAGAAAGTGGATATATTATTTCCATCAGTGGAGCCATTCCTTTAACTCTTTGTTGCTTTCATAGTAAAATAATAGGGTCTTTCATCCATTGGTTGATCAAGGAATTGAACCTTTGTGACATAACTACTCCAAGTATAACTAGGTTATTGGAAGACTATATACAAGGAGGCGGAGAGATGTACTTTAGTATTATTAAGAGTATTGAATCTACTGGCGGGTATATATAAAATGGATCTCAACAGAAAGATATCGGATGGTAAGTGATTTACATTTATTGTGTAAACATATACATTACATAACAAGACAGTTATTTTCAAAGTAAATTTGTAGGGAATAACATTCCGTTCAATATACAAAGTTATGAAAGTTATACCATATTCGGACTGAGACAATAAAACAAACAAGGGCAATTATCAAATACACCATCCTTGGTATTACAATATAAATCAATACCTGGTTTATCAAGTGATTTATAAATATTTAATTGGAATCATTCATTCTTCATTCAAACTCAAAATCTTAAATTATTACACAACGGAAAATTAATATACACAACGGAAAATTAATATATAGATAGTTCAATGATAATATGAACTCAGTTATGAAAAAATTATCAATATATATACATCATATACAGTAGTAATATAGTCACTTACAGTTAGACTGGCGAGCAGGATAAGAATAACACAAAGACAAGTATGTTATTGTTAACGTATTTTGCACTCATAGACGGAAGATGGCAGGATCGTGAAAGAAACATACCCTAATGCTACTATGGCGGTCGCTGGTTATACTCAAAGACGTACAGGGGTGTGGTGGTGTCAGAATCAGATAGATCCTGTCCTCAGGACGAAGAGATCACTACTTCTCAAGTGATAAGAGCAATATTATACGTTACAACACTATTCTCAGTGTCAAAGGAAGAAGGCGTCACTATTTCAATATTCCTTTCAGATATACTCAGCTAGTCTTTTAATCACTCTTTTGACAAGGGTATGGACCGGAGAAGTTACTAGAGTATTACCCAGTTCACATTGTAATGCGAGTTATATCGGTAAATCACCGCTACGCGATATACTGACTATCCGAGGTGAAGCTGTACACGCTGAAGATTTAGGAACACATTCGCAGTTTCAATCAAATTCACAATACTGGGAAAGTAGAAAGAACAGTTTATGTGACTGTTCATGATTCCTAACATAGAATATTTGTTCAGAAACAATGGATTATCTAATTTCACACGGTTATGAATAATGGCGGCAACAGCAAAAACCACGCCCAAAACCAACATATATTGTTATTATACTCAAAACTTCCAATTATTATCATTATCACCACATGAATCGCCATGTATATATAACTCAAAGAGAATATAAGCTTGTCCATAACATTATTCAATTTATTAATTACTATTAATTATTAATCGTTACTATTGTTCCTTGATATTGGCGGTAAGATTGGTCGCGCACGTAAAACTAACACAGATATTTAAAGTACATTATTAACGACACACAATAAGAATTGTTTTACGTACAACAGAGGGCAACACACTTGTTTATCACATTACGAAGTTAAGTACTATTACATAATTATTGTGTCGGAGTTACGCACATCGCTATTCGCGACTAAGGCGGGAAGGGACAAACCCTTCTTTCGTCCAACCTATGCCATGGTTTGCGGGTAACTGAATTTGCTTGCAAGCGACGCGAGGAGGAACAGGCACGTTTAACGGTTATTCTTCAAGGGCTTGAGAATCATACGATGTGGTGCCGTGTGCAGATCGAAGCATCAGCCAGTCACGTGTTCCTTGTAACGTACAATTATTATTATTATTACGGAAGACTCACAGACAACAAATGACTGTAGGAACATTAGCCAGTATGAACTTTTCCGCAGCGATTATTTAATGCGTAGCAGTGTATGGTGTGTCTCCTTCAATTATGAATTCGTGGTGAAAATGATTGTCTTTAAAATGTGCCTTTAATGATTAAATACGTTTTTCAAATACAAAATATTAACAGTTTAGTATGAAGTGGAATATTATGTAACTCTAAAATGAATTACCTAACAATTAACGTCTGTCATTTATAGGACTACAGACTGAGAGATGTACCATACCGATATACGTGTAAAATAATTATAATTTTAAAGACTTAAACAACGGAAAATAGTAACTTTTATAGTTATTATTCATATCTATACCTACTCAAAAAAACAGCTAATATTAGATATTTTAATAGTGTAAATATCTAAAATAATTAATAACAAAAACCATTTCTATAGTTCTGAAATTTATGTATTGTGAAAGACGAATTTCTAAATTATTTGGACAATTTTGGTAGCATGAATCCAGAACTCAAGATTTATTTAAAAAAAAAATGTAATTTGAAACAAATGTTTTTTTCTACTAACCTAAATACAACCTTATACACCTTTCACAGTAAGCTACTAAAAGCTTGTGTCGTGAAAGGGGAGTTTGCCGGCACCTGGTATCGAACCATCGACCCCATGTTCACGAGGCCGAGACTCTACCTCCAGGCTACCGACGAACTCTTTCAACGACGACTTATCAGGTCATTATCAATTTGATAATGATCATTATCAATCAGATTGATAATGACCTGATAAGTCGAAAGACGTCTCTCTCGGAATCAATAATCTATAGTAGAAAGAAATACTTGTTTCAAATTATATAATTATGGAATTGTACTCCGTGAGCACCGACACAATTAATTAAATAAAATAATTACACGTTGATATGTGACTGAAAACTTAAAATAAAATCGTAAACTTAACTGTAGCATGTTGGGCTTAAATTCTCCTCAGAATTCGTTACACTTTATGATATTTTCTTCTTTATTGTATAAAAGAGAACAAGTGATACAACTAATGCAATGTCAATTGCTTAGACATCCCATTTTGAAATGTAGCAATACCCGAGCAACGTATACTAATCAGCTAAATATTACTTACGATGAAACAGGGTTGCCAAGCCTAAATAAAAAAGAATAACTATTCTTATATCCAGAAACATAAAGTAAATTCAAGGTAAAAGAGCCTTCCTATTATTTTTATAATGCGAACCATATGTATTGCTATGTATTGCTATATTATAATGTGGGCATTTCTGACGACAAAAATTACCAACATTTTTCTCTGATGTACGTAGGTACTCGTATTATGTTATGTTCTAATGTAGGTGAAGGACAAAATATCATTATACTTAATAAAATAATAATATGAAAAATAATGCACAATAAAGGTGTGCCCAATGTTATTATCTCGTAGTTTAATGGTGGATTTGAATTTGGAAGACAACTTGTAATAAATTTATTATATGGGAAAGAATTGCGTTTTTCTACCTATATTCCACACACATATATATATATATATATATATATATATGAGGTGAAGGTTTTACTCCATTTCACTGCGTACAGTCGGGCAGAGACTTGGCTCTTGCCTTTGCATGTGGGACGAGACACGGCCCGTCACCGGAACATGCAGATTGGATTTGCAGAATAGGTGTCGTGTTTCTGCATTGTGTATACACGTGCTTCTTCAAATGGAGTAAAACCTTCACCTCATACTATCTCCTGCGTAAAATCAAGTGATCTTTCATTAATGGAATGCATGTTGCACATGAGTTCGTCGGTAGCCTGGAGGTAGAGTCTCGGCCTTCAGAACAAGAGGTCCGTGGTTCGATCCCAGGTGCCGGCAAACTCCCCTTTCACGGCACAAGCTTTCAGCTTAGTGTGAAAGGTGTATAAGGTTGTATTTGGGTTTATAACAAAATCCAGATATATCTTTTTAAAAAAAAAAAAAAAATTCCGATGAAAATTTGATCACACAGTCATTCATATATATATAGAATCTCCCAGGAGTGAGGAAGCCAGCATATTATTAATTTCATATTATAATGAAAATACGGGTCATCCATAATGAAAAAATATTGTTTTGGGGAAAGGCTATCACATGTTCACATTGCCTAAATAAAGATTTTGTTTTACGATTACTTTCTTTCAGCAGGTGACTCAAGTGCGGTATAAAGTGGAAAACTCGTACCAAAGACTTCGGGGTCTCATGGGTAAATCATTTGATGCTGTTCCTCTCTACTCCCATTTTCAAACCCATTCCTTAATTTCCTTTTTGATTGGAGATGATTGGTTAAATGTGCTTTAAACCTTTTTTGTGTGAAATATTTGTTTTTTAGTGTTGCTACATTATAAAATATTTAAATATTTGTTACATACCAAACACAATACCAAACAATGGTTTACAAACTTTGCTGGTTTTCTAGTTTTAATTGATTAAGCTGTATATTATAAATTATGTTAAAACCATGTTTGCGAAAGAAAACTAAATGAAAAAGATGATTTATTATATGAGATAATATTTTCCAATGTGATGCAGGTAAAATCATAGTATATTAAAAAAATCATTTAAATTTAAGTAGATAATAAGTAAAAATCATTATAATATACGAATACTGAATTGAAAACGGTAAACGGCGATGGATATATACAATATTTACAAATATAATGATATGGATTCAACCATGCGAATAATTTATTAGCTTAATATCCATCATTATATATGTATATATATATAGGTATACCTAGGTATACATAGGTATACATAGGTATACCAAAAATATAAACTTTATTGATATAATCCATCATTACCTTAAAATAGCAAATACAGGTACTTAATGTAAATATTTTTTGTAAAAACCGTAAATTTTTGAGGTTAATACATATATATAAATATATTTCTTGATGCTATATGCGTAGAAAATCAATAAACTTTATGTGCGTATATACGATATTATTTAATCCATAGAATCCACGGTTACAGTAGGTCTCTCAATCTTTTTGGTATGTTTTTGAGTGTTCTGTTAAAATCACATATTAAGATATTTTAGTATCTTTAATTCAGCGATGAGGGATGCCTTCCACCCTGATGTCTTACATTTTATTAGTATGTAGTTGATTCGAAGTGATAGTATGAACGAATAAATATATATTAATTTAAAATATTTTCTGAGCTATTATTCAAATGAAGCAAGTTAATTATAATAATTTTGGATCACAAAACTGTTTTACTGCAATGATAAGAAAAACAAAAGAAATTCAGGATGGGTAACAATCTTCATCATCCAATTCATAATGTACCATGTCTTTATTTTTTCTTAAAAGTTCTAGCAAAGTATTTGGAAAATTGAGATGACAAGAAAACCTAAAAATATCATATAGATGAATGCATAATTGGTTTAAGTTTAACTCAATATTTAATTGAAAAGTGACCTGGTTTCGACTTACAAAGCCATTGTCAAACGTTTGACAATGGCTTTGTAGGTCAAAATGATATTTAAACACGGAGTTTCACAAAATAAACGGCAACTCAATAAATAAAAATATCATATTACATACAATAAGGATTCCTTATTATTAATTAGAAGAATATAATAAGAAAAATTATGATATATTTTAACTTCCAAATACAAAAGCTTTTTTCCACTCTAAATTATTAGTTTTTTTCCAATATTTTTTTCCTTATTTCAGTTTATAAATTGACTTACACAATATCGTATCCGATTAATAATAAAAAAAAAATGCTTACCGTTTTGAAACTGAAGATCCGCTTATTCAGCCGTTGAGGCAAAATGAAATTTTTTACATAGAAAAATTATATTTCATGAAATCTATTCCCAGAACCGATATTTAATTAAAATAATTATTCAGTAGAAAGTAAAAATGCAGAAACTCAACCATATTCTTAAAATAAAAACAGGCTTTTAATTAACTTTCTAGTATTACAGTAATAATGACAAAGGATTTTTTCAACGTTCTTTCAAAGATATAATATTTATTCAGATATTCACGGCCGAAGCCTTTTACATGTAAAAAAATATTAATAATAAAGAGCATCAAACAATGTCAAGGAAACGTTTATTTTATTTTCCCACTAGCTCTAAGCTAAGTTTTGCTCAGAATTCATAGAAATCATCATTGATTTTTTGTCCTGGAACACGGTTAATAGTTGCAAGTATTCATCAAAAAGAACATTGGTTTCATTACTATTTGTATGTTAAAAGTGATTTGGCGTATAGAATAAGTAAACTATAACATACATTATCTATCTATCCCATCAAATCACAGCTAACAAATGGGTTAAACACCGGACTATTTTTTCGTAGTGAACAAACCGGTGATTTCTTCTTTGCATGAAAAAACAATGAATTTTAAATGTGTGACATAACACTTTGCTGAACTTAAGATGTTAATGAATGCCTTTTACGTGATGTTTTACAAATGCATACCTCTCAAATAGACTGAGACCATATATAAAAACATAAGGAAGATTCATTCGATTACAAGGAATCCACAAAAAACATGCATTTATAAACGAACTCAAATATTTACGCAACTTTTCAAGTTTATCTAGATCTACTTGTTGGGTAACAGAAAGAAAAATGAAATGAAACGAGAAAAAACACAAAACTACTTATTTTCATCTCCTGTAAGTGAAATTAATAGTTATTACAGCGTTAAGGGTGACACATAAACGTTAATAAAAGCCTTAATAATAACTAAGAAAATGAAAATGCCTCTTCCGAGAATTAAACGGCTCATAAGATAATGAAGGCTAATTTATTAAGTTGTGATCGCAAATAAGGCTCTCGTTGTTTATGGCTATTACTAAAGCTATCTTCCCTTCCTCGTTCAATGATCTTAAGATGAATCTACATTGAAAAAGATACATTGGTTAGTATTTCAGTCTAATTTTTAGAACTAACAAAGTTTTGACTTAAGAAAGTTGCTGAAAATTAGCGAAATTTGTCAAATTGTCAACCAAGTATTATAAGCAGGTAAATAGAAAGCTTAAAAAAATAGGGCTCTTGATCATGGATGTTTAATTTTTATTGACATGGAGATGACGATTTTCATGTTTATTAATATGCAGATAGACAAGAGATTGTTAAAATTACAAATTGAGGAATGCTAGTTTAACGCACGCTAATTCTTCTAAATAACCTAGGGAGAAAAGTACTGAACTAAGATAGTTTCAATTGCCTTCAAAATAAGTATACAAAATTCATAAATACTCGATTCGCAAAATATTTGAATGTCTATATAAGTATTGTTTATTAAAGGGTAGGTATCTTATGATTTGGCCGTTACTGTACGCTTTTCTACTCTTATTAATATCTCAGGCTTTTTCCAATGAAATACTTACATTTTATTTGGTCCTTTTCCCATTTTGTGTGGAATCCTTTTACAATTTATGTATGAACGATTTTCTTTTTTTGTAAAAAAGATGCGTTGGCGGTTGTTTATAATGGATAATTTCGTTATTTTCGATAAGTCTGCAAATAAGTTAGACTATGAAATGGAGTGAGCAGATAATATAATATTCTATTTCTTCTTCGATTCGATGGAATATAATACATGTAATAAAAAATCTGTATATCAATGTTAAAATAAATTAATAAATTGTTCTTATAACAACAAAATCTTTTAATTCATAGGTACATACAGTTACGTATTTTACACTACTATACTATACCATCACGGCATATCCCACAAGTGGGGAAGCCAGCAGATCAGCTGCATGTAAGAAACATGCAAACTGTCCTCTTCGTGCCAATATATAATCAAGACATTCAGGATGGGTGGCAAACCTCATCGCTGAATTTGAGATGTACAATGTCTTAATTTTTTCGAACACCTGCCTTTTACAGGACACTCGAAAACTTACGCAGAAGAGTGGGAGACCAATTCTTTACCGGGTTTACACACTTTTTTATATTGTGGCTATGTAGAATAGATTAAGAAATAAGATAATAATCTTTCTAAAGTGTTTTTTTTTTAATTCATGGAGAAAACAAATTATAACACGCAGTCAATTGCTTCTCAATCTTATCGTTTAGCTAAATATATCTTCTGCATTCTAATAATAAAATGAATAAATTGTAAAAGTTTTTAATAGAATAATTATAAAATATTTTTTTACAATTCGATGTGTTTCAGCAAATCGTAACGTTTAAATTTCATTCAAGACTTCTTTTTAACTGAATCGATCCTGAAACGTTTTGTGAAACTCACTTACTTTATTAAACTTCGTCTATTTGAAATTTAAATGCAATTCCTCAAACCATTTCAAGTGTCATCGCGAAAGTTCTCAGTGATCAAATTCAATTGTCTAATAAGCTCGCAAAAAGTACCTCGTTACTTTACGTTCCAAGTATTGAAACTGAAATTTTTTATGCAAAAGTTTTATGTTTATAATACAATCATTTCTGTTTCAGTTTATAACTAGTTTTGAGTGAAATATACTGAATTTCGTAGAAACTTATAGGAAAAGTTTCATGATAAATTTGTTATTGTGTTAAAAGAAGAAGTCACCTTATTGTGGATTTCTTGCGATAAAGAGATCTCGTTGTTGGTTTACTGTTTTTGAAGATGATTGAGTATTTAGAAAATCATTTTAAATTATTATTGTTTTAATTGAATAGCATAATAAGTGTATTTTACGTGCCAAAATATATCCACGTTTTAACATAAAATACAAATAAACAAATGAATGAAATTGGTATCTTACAAAGATCAAATATATGGTATCTTAGATAAATATAGACATCTACGTAAAAAAACGAAAGCTGATAATTAGATAATTATTAATTATTTTTGGACTGAGATTCTGATTACTAAAACTGAATTATTATGGTAACTTTTTTCTTTAATATTTAGTAAGAGGAAATATATTTTAACACATGTACGTACACTGATTATGTATACCATCACGGCATATCCCACAAGTGGGGTAGCCAGGAGACCAGCTGCATGTAAGAAACATACAAGCTGTCCTCTTCGTGCCAATATAAAATCAAGACATTCAGGATGGGTGGCAAACCTCATCGCTGAATTTAAGATGTAAAATGTCTTAATTTTTTCGAACACCTGCCTTTTACAGGACACTCGAAAACTTAGGGAGAAGAGTGGGAGACCAATTCTTTACCGGGTGCTCCACGGGTTTTAGACACGGTACACTGATTATAGATAATAAATATTCAATTTGATTTTTAGTTATTATTTTAAGAGTTATTAATAATTGTAATGAAATAACATTTCATTCTTATTTTCCTCCAAAATTATATACATTATACATAGTCTTGAATTTTGGCACAGGTAGGGGAGAGTCCCTATGAAACGGACGTCCCATGAAGCGGACAGAAGCTGGTATTCGTATCCTGTTGAAACTACCATGATGTTGTTAGATGTTTATTGAAGACGCTTACTAACACATTATACCACGGAAGTGTGACAGTTCTGCTCCGGCATTTGTCCTTGATACACAAGTTTGATTTTTTTATAAGATAAAAGTAAATTTTTATCACACAGTTCCAAGTTCATTAAATTTTAATATTTTTATTAATCCAATTTTTGTTTTAAAATTCAGATAACTCATTACCTTAAGTAAATAAAAAAGTTGAAATAGTTTTAATAGTATGTGGATTAATAAAATTTCACACCTTTATTTAAAATTTCATAGAGTCCCATGAAGCGGACACCAAAAAGTACAATGAAACGGACGTCCGATTCATATTAAAGAAAATATTAAAAAAAAGAAAAACGAATTTTCAATATTCAAAGCATCGGAAGGAAGCAACACATGTCCTGGTAGTCGTAAATCATATGTGGCCAGTAAAAAGATTGGTTGAAGTGCAAGGTATTCCAGATATGGGCACATGAAACATGTGATGTAAAAAGAACACTGAACATTTTGTAAAAAAAAAGTATTTCACGTCATAACATTTTATTTTAATTTCTGCTGTCTTCTGCACCAGAAACCGGAATAATAAAATAATAATATAATGTCAATAAAATCGTAAACAGTCATTTCATTAGTGTGTCCGCTCCATGGGACCCCATGTCCGTTTCATGGTAATCGTTCCATGAAACGGACATATTTTTAATTTTAGTTTTTTACATGTAAAAGTATCTAAAAGATTTTTTAATATTTTTTCTTTAGTGCATAACAGAGGTGCATACTTCGTAGTTAGTGGGTATATGATTATCTTTCGTGAACAATTAAATGCAATCGAGATATAAGACTTTCCTCAAAAATGTCCGTTTCAAAGGGACTCTCCCTACATATATAATACTTCAACGCCTACAAGTTTTACTATTTATGTATTTTTTATAAGTTGTGGAGTAGTCAGATTAGCTGCGTATAATCCAAATCATCTATTCTATACCATGTAAAGTAAGATAGGCATCAACAAGGGTGGTAAATCTGCTCATATACACACATAATATGTTAATTATTAGATCTGCTTATCTACTGCAATAGTTTTTGCCTCGAAACAGGTTCTAATAGGCGGAAAAGTATATTAAAGATGTCACAGAGATTCGAAATCCACATTTGTATAAAAATTGAGTTACATATTATGTCGTTGGATTCGTAATTATCTTTTAGAAGATATCTTTATGTGTGCAAAATGAATAGTTTGTTTTTTTCAATACCAATTTTTATTTGAAAATGGAACTGTTGTAACAACCTTATAATTTACAAACTTGTTTGACTTTAGGAAAATGTGTTTAATACTACTATTATATTTTTACTTGTATTTATTGGTATAAATAAATAAATGAATTATAGTTTTCATTCAATTTCTCCGGATCAAATAAATGGATTATAGCGGATTTAGAAACTCAGCGTAAAAAAATTGATATGTAAATAAATAAAATAAATCTAATTGATGAATCAATGATGTAAAAAATGTCTTAAATTTCAAAAAAAAATCAAATAACAATTTTAAGGGCAAAATTGTCTTACGTTTTATTTTCTAAATGTAGAGTGATTACAAAACAACATATACATCTCGTCGCGTCGTATGTTAACCGATGTATATTGTGTGTTTAAAAAGATTTGTAACAATATAAACTTTCAGTTCGACCATGTGGGATTTTATGCTAAATTGTACGTTATATAATATGTACTTACTGTGTTGTGTGTATACGAATCTTTTGATTCTTAGAAATATCCCTACCGAATGTAGACGGCAATGTTAATACCTATATCAAGTTAAATTGAACAAAGTAAGAAGAATTTTGTTGCTTGTTTATTTTACGTAGTGACTACGAGGGCAAATTTTCTAAATTACAAATCCTGCGTTTAGCTCTAGACACATAAGGCATCTGGTAAAGGCATTGAAGTGTTTCTTTTAAATAGTTTATTTTTTTTTTGCGCCAAATTTTCGTTTTAACAAATAAACTATATAAACACTGACATGTTACTAGAGGTATGTATACCTAGTGTATACTGTTATTTTATCTTTTTACAGATTGGAATTTATTTTATCAGAGTAAACTCATCAGTTAAATTGTCAACGTTGTGACGGTTATATTTTTATTTACAAGCAATATAGCATTGCGAGTATCACATTAAAGTTCAAAATATAAAAAGAAATAAAAATGGATAACATAAAATCTCAAACGATTTTTTCTCCGATGTCTAAAAATCAAATTCTTTTGTTAGACAATCACTTGTTTTTCGCTCACAATTACCGTCCAATGTACTAAGATACTTTTTATTAGTGTCTGTCTCACGTCTTACAAAATATTATTACAAGTCTGTTATGAAACTGAACTAAAAACTTTGGTTTGATTCGATTAACTTCATTCGTTTTTAATTAACATGTTATCAGCGGCGTTTATTCCTTAGGAGCAATAGTGCGGCGCATTCACTTTAATAAATTCAATAAATGTTACGTTTTCCACTTTTTCCAATAAAAAAATTACCATAACATATACGTAGGTACTTATTTTTAAACAAATAATGAATTTTATTTCTTTGATATTCATGAGAATCAAAAAACTAAAACTATGTTTTTGTATGAAGTTTTGTTTCGTAGAAAGAATATTATTCTCAATTTTTGTTAGTTTTCAATTGTCTTGCAAGAGATATAAAATCGTTCAGCATCACGTAAAGGAAGTTCAATATCTTTTACGAGTATTTAGCGATGAGGCTTGATTTCTCATTAGCGTGGAGACGAAAAATTGCATGTCTATTACATGCTTTATGTGTGTTTATTAATTTCTTACTATTAAACTGCACCTCAACTATTTCAACATTCCAGCCGCATCTCTACGTTACTGCTCTACAAAACTTTGTGAAGTTTTTCGAAAACTCAATCATTGGATTTCATCCCCGATTTCATTTCATCATGATCTAACTTTGAACTGTGTCAAGCACTACTTAATTTGGGAAAGTTTGGAGTAACGTAGGTAACACGATTAGCTTACAACAGCAACTGTGATGTGGCGAGCTTGTGGAGAAAATTGTTACGGAAAATTCCTTTTTGCATTCATTATGTGAGCTGTAGTATGACCACATAGTTATATGGTAAAATTGACTCAGGCAATGTTTAATACTATATTATATTATGTAATTTAGTTATTTTCTGGAGAGTATTTATATGTCATTTACATGCCAAAGCACATCAAAAATGCATTAACTCTAGAAAAAATTCATTCACGTGTATAAGAAAAATATAAAATCATTAAATCATACATTGAATAAAACAAACTTAGTTAAATTTATTACTGATACAAAACGTCAAAGGAGATAAAAATGATAATAATGCTTTCTGAAACAAAATAGTTATAAGGTCTCTTCAGAATATTTTGAGATCTGTTGCCTGCCTAAACTTCAAAGGTAATCCATTCTAAAAGTCAGGGCATTTTTAATTAATATTTTGTAACAGAACATTAAGGTATTCAGGATGGATAATATCATTGAATTGAAGATCCTAAACGTCTTTTGCGGGATGTTATAAGTAATAACTCGCCATTATAAATATCACAGAAGAGTTGGAGACATTGTTTTTAATAAGATCTCCACACAAAAACTATTGTTAGCTTTATAAAAAATACTTGTTTCTCATTCGCTGTGCATGATTTGTCTTTTGTATAAATCATGAATTATTCTCCAACCGAGTTTTCACTTCAATGAAATTACGTGTGCAACTAATGAACTGCAAGACGAAAACTTTTGATTATCAACTTATGATGATAAGTCAGCACTACTCGTATCAACAAATCTTTGAGTTTATTTATATGTCAATTTACTTTTATAAATTTATTTTTTCATTCACTTTTGTTTATTGAATATCAACAATTTCATACATTAATATATTAAAACTTGACAAAATCAATATACAGATGGCACAAATCGCGGCGCCATATCTTCCAACTTACTCAAGTAGGTATTTCTTTCATTTCTTATTGGTACTAGTTGAGTATAACATGAAAAACTGTCAAACTAATAAAAAAAGGTGGTTGATAGATCAGTGGTAAAGTTTTGGACTTTCAAATAAGAAATCTCTAATTAAAAGCATCACACTTACATATAACGGATTCATCGTTCACGACAAAAACGCTTTATGTGTTACAGAGAAGGAATTTCGCGTAGGTAAGTATATTGGACTTATCACAAAATCAGATTCATGTAAGAAAGTGATTCGAAAACTGTCGAAGCTATTCCCTAAATAATTTAGCTTCTTTTGTTTAAAGACAATTTTGTTTAAATAACTTACTTATTGATAATTAATATACTATATTGAAGCTTTGTAATATGACAATTTATTGGAAACAAAACTCTTTTATACTAACTACTTTCACAGTTACTTTTTCAGAAGTTTCCGTTCTTATCATCAGGATTGCAAAAAGTGAGATGATGATGCCCGATTATGAGAGTGGAAGCCTTCGAAAGCCGGCACACGATCACAAAAGTAAGTTTAGAAAAAACGTTTATTTGTAGTTTGATATTTTACATGCTCATCTAACAAGTATGGGACTATGTGATATCATGAAATTTGTATGAATAGTTTTAATCTCATTAAGATGACATGCCCAATTGCCCATGTTTTCCCAAAATACTGTCACTAATTATTATTGCATTGAATATTGTCAATTTGACGATAAAAATAATGACACTACGTTTTGTCAAAATATTGACTCTAAAATTTCACGGCATCGAATGATTAATTTCATGAGGGTTTGATTCTGGTGTTTCATAAAGAAGTTTCAAAACAATGATACATTTTACAAATGGAAACACTCGCTGTGGTGACATTTGTTAAATTAAAAATATTACTTTACCTTATATAGTGATACATTTTCATAATATTATTAGCAAAAAATACAAGTTAATCATTCTCATGGTTTTTGCTGCTGCAGAATTACTCACTTTTTAAATTAAAGCTATTTTATTTTATATAAACGGGAAGAAAAAGTAAACAAAAAATTGGTAAGGAGATTAAAACGTTTGTTTTTATTTTTATTTTGTTATAATGAAAAATAAAGAGAAAATTCTACTAGAGCTTAAAATAGCACAAAGCGAATTAAGCTTTTTGGCGTGGGTACAATGTACATAGGACGTCAAGTTTCCAGTAACAGAAAAAAAACTCCAATGAATAATTTGAATCCGTTCGAATACATGTACATTAGTATGTTATCTAAAAAAATTAAGAGACGCGCAATGATAAAACTAATGGCCTTTGAATAGCTAGCTTTCAATTTTTGGATATATTTTGGGATAATAAAATTATCCGTATTTTACCTATAAACATAGTTTACACTTTTCTTTAGATCATGTCTTAAATTTGCTACGAAAATGTTTATCTGTATTGGATTATTCCACAAGTGAGGTTACCAATAATAATAATATTTTTTTTATTCCAGAAATATTATTGTAACGTAAATCGTTTTTTCTATAACTTGTGTCAGGGAAAATAAAGTCTGAATTCAATTAAAAGGATGACATCTTGAAAATTAACAATTTATTTAAACGTTTTTATTTATTTACAATTATTATTTATTTAAAATACATTTTACAACAACTATTATTTATATACCTATACGTCACATATTAGTACAGATTTCTTATAATATACACCTTATATAACATCTTTCTTCAAGCCTATCTAGATCTTTCTTTTCTATCAAAACCAAAACAACCACCTGTCATTATTTTCCAAACATTCCATGACCAAAAATAATATAAAAATTCAAATTCATTAAACTTCCAAACTTAAGTACCCTCCTAATGGTGATTACGTAACATTATACAACACAAAATATAGCATTTTCACAATTTAAATTCATTTATAGACTTTAATACTACCTCACTGGGTTTGCACCCGTATCGAGGTAATATTATGAAACAAATTGTAACAAAAAAAATAAAAAGCAATAAAAAAATGGATATAGCAAAATAAGATATTGTCTTCAGACCGGAACGCTACACAGCAGGCTCTCAGAATCGTCCAGTCCCAGGTTTAGCAGAAATGAATATACCTCTATCTTCGTTACAGCACTCCTATCTGGACCCAGAACACTCTGTAGTTGATTATAGAAACGTGGGCCGAGAAATGTATGAAATCTTTTTGCGAATGAGGTCGAAACTTGTGGCACATCAAGATTTAATAGAATGTAAATAATCTTTGGATTTTGAACCATTCTAGATTTATCACTTACACCGATTGATTTCATAAAACGGACAGAAATGAATGGAGTATTAAATATTCAATTTCAAATAGGGTGGACTAGTTAGTGGAAAAGATTCACTCTGTGACTTAAGGTTTATGGATATGAATTTCTGTAATCGAACTGATGTGAATGATTCATTAAGAATGGCTTAAAATCCAAATATGATTTCTATCTACACTTCAAAATTAGTGAAATCCAGTTTTAAATACCCGATTGTTTCCAAAACTCAATTCGTTTGAGTGTAAGGAGCCCTCATAATAAATCGAACAGAGTTATTATTTATTATGATTGTATAACTAACAATGAGTGACATGACAGTCCTTTGCGTCACTCAAAGTTCACAATACACACAACAGTTTCACAATAATACAGTTATATGCAAACAAACAATTATAAAACAAAACATTCCAACATCCTTAAATCTATTAAATTGATCAATAAACATACTCTTTTATAAAAAATTGTACAATATTTGTACGTTATGTGGCATACCTTTTGAATTAAATATGTTATATGTCCTGAAAAGGTGATATGTTATGAATATCAAACTTTAAAAAACAATCAAAAACTTATCAACGGTGTAACAAAATTTGAAGTGTATTTTTTTTTGATTCGATAATTATTTCTTGAACAAAACCGGGTTCAAAGCCAGTATGGTAATCCTAAGTAAGTGGTTAATGAAATGCAGTGTAAACCCTTAGGAAGGTTTTTCATGATAACAGTTTGTATTCTTATACAAATAGTTATAAATAGTTGATATCAATTTCACAGGAGTATACCTTACCTTACCTATGCAGCCATTTCCGTCCACTGCTGGACATAGGCCTCCCCCATAATTCTCCAGGCATCTCTATCCTGGGCTCTTTGCAACCAGTCACCAGCGATTCTTTTGATGTCATCAGACCATCGTGTAGGAGGTCTTCCTCTACTTCTTTTATCTTCACGAGGTCTCCATTCCACCACCCGTTTTGTCCATCTTTGATCCTGTAGTCTAGCAACATGTCCTGCCCATGACCACTTCAACTTTGCCACTCTCTCGACAACGTCAGTAACTCCCGATCTTCTGCGTATTTCTGTATTTCTTATACGGTCAGAGAGTCTTATTTGTAGCATCGCTCTTTCATGCTTTCTTTGTGCCACACGAAGTTTTCTGACAGTCGACTTGGTCAAAGTTAACGTTTCTGCCCCGTAGGTTAGTACTGGTAGCACGCATTGGTCGTACATTTTGCGTTTTAGGCTTTGGGGAATGTTGCTAGTGAAAAACTTCTTCAGATTTCCATAGGCTGCCCATCCAAGACCGATTCTCCTCTGAAGCTCCGTGGTTTGGTTATCTCGAGACAGTACCATGTTGTGACCGAGATATTTATATTCACTGACTTCTTCGATTACCTGGTTGTCAATGTCTACCGTACCTCCAAGGACCAGATTTGTCATCACTTTTGTCTTGGATGTATTTGATAAGGAGTCCAACTTTTCTGGTCTCTTGCATGAGCTCCGTTAGCATTTCGCGTGCCTCGTTTATATCTTCCGAAATCAAAACGATATCGTCTGCAAATCTTAGATTACTCAGTTTGACTCCATCCACTTTGATACCCTTTTCTTCCCAGTCTAGATTTTTGAATGCGTATTCTAATACAGCAGTGAACAGCTTTGGAGATATTGTATCTCTTTGCCTTACACCTTTTTCAATGGGGAACTGTTTGGTGTTTTTGTGGAGTTTTACACTGGCTGATGTATTGTCATAGATGAAGTTCAGGAGTTTTGTGTATCTGTAATCTATACGACATTGATGCAACGCAGCTAATATGGCATCTTTGTTTATGGTATCGAAGGCCTTTTGGAAATCTACAAATATAAGTACTAGAGGTCTGTTATATTCCACCGTCTTTTCAATTAATATTTTCAAGGTCAAAAGATGATCGTTCGTGCCGAAGCCTGACCGGAAACCAGCCTGTTCACATGGTTGATAAAACCACAGGAGTATACCTGGTATAATATTAAATTGTTTATCCGACGGTCGGATACTCGGATTTTTTCACAATGTCCTGTGTGAATTACACAAACATACATACATTATGGAAAGTGCACAGAGATGTATACCTTTTATGTAATTATTTTTAATCAATGTACAGTTAAGAATGAATAAATAAATAAATAAAATTGATCTAATCCAAAACTATGTAATATATAAATTTTGTATTATTAGTACAATCATATACCTACAATCCATTAAAAAAAATATATACATGAAAAACCTAGATTCAGAACAATTTGAGAAAGGTTATGCCTCATTTAGCCATGGTCGGAATTCTAACTCGTGACCTCGGGACCGTTTTATATAATATTATACATATTGATTTGTGAATCATCATGTAAAGGCTCATGCCGTTTATTGTTTTAATAAATAAATATATTTACAACGAACACTCGTATTTTAAAGGATTAATAGACTGCTCATCACAATATGGTACTTCCCGTGTAAACAATTTTGTTAATGTAAAAATTGGGAGTATATAAATGGAAGTCTCCAGACTTCTGTACTACCCGGGTGGATCTTCCAATGAATGTAATACCCAAGTGAGTAAAACAAAATGGATCATGTAGGTATATATTGAAAAAAAAAAAACTTTTATGTAGGTACCTATTTATATATTTTTTAGAAATAAGTTAAGAAGTACTTCCTACTTCGAGTAACTCTTATCTTTCTTTAGCATTAAAATACGATTTTGCATAAATTTCATAATATATATCCGTGCAGTACCTACCTACTCGGAAAAGTAGGTATATATTTTTCTTCTAATCTTTTCTACAAGTTTTAAAATACTCTGCAGGTTCTACAAGTTTTAAAATTTAAATATAGATATAGGTAAAATCCTCAATTCAGTGATTACGTACGTTACTTATTCTGAATCTTTCTTCTTTTCAATTTAATAATACAAATCAAACAAACAGCTTTTACATATTATGTAATGTTACTTAAATATTATATATGTCACAAGCCAGGGTTATTTTTATAACACTCTGAGGATGATTTACGAGCAATTAGTCCACTCGCCACCTACCTCATAAGTGCTTATGATAGATGCCGTGATGTAATAGACAAAAGAAAAACATTTTGTGATTATTTATTTTATTTATTTATTTATTTATTTATGAAATATACGGCTTGCGCCTTTTTACAAATAACATGATCAAAAAATAATACAGTCTTCACTTACAAACGACAAATCAATCAACAAAAACAAAAAAAAATACAAGGTAACACTAGTGCTCTATTAATAAATACATAGATACAGGCATATATTCATTATAATATGTAATCCGTTCAAATACTGGAAAATTGTCCGGTATCCGATCGGATTTCATATTAAGTACCGGTGAAGCAGTATGACTTCTTACTTCTTCTTGAAATGCTTACACATTGACTTAGAAGTTCAATGAAACCATTATTCGGATATAGTGTCTGAAGATTCTTAAAAAGAATCTTTACGACAGTTCTTTATGCAGTTTTATATTAATTCAAACTTGAAAAACAAATGAATTTATTTTTTATAATCTCCGTTATTCTATCTTGAAACTTTCTTAGTTTTTAAGACAAAGTAAAAATGAAAGATAATAAAACAGATTATCTAAAAGCTTTAGTATTTTTTTTCACTTCTTCATTCGTCATCAAATGTTCCTCTCGATAAGACTGGGCTGAAACTAGCCCCTTCTTCATTTCCCTTCGCTATTTACCTATCCGGTCATCTTTTTTCACGACATTACTGACTCCTTTTGTCGCTACTATAAAAATCTTGAACTGTGAAAGAGATTTATAATTTATTAATGAAACAAGTTCGTCGGTAGCCTGGAGGTAAAGTCTCGGCCTCATGAACAAGGGGTCCGTGGTTCTATTCCAGGAGCCGGCAAACTCCCTTTTCACGACACAAGCTTTTACAGCTTACTGTGAAAGGTGTTGAAGACTGTATTTGGGTAGAAGTGTTAAAATTTATCACAAATTCATGAACATATGTGTATGAGGTCGGATTTAGGTTTATAACAAAACCCAGATACTTATATCTTTATTTAAAAAAAAATATATATGGTTATTCCACTGTTGACTTTATTAAATTTTGCGAGCCGGCTTTCAAGAACTTCCGCTTTCATCGTCAGACAGAAGCAAATTATTGCAGATTTATGATTGTATACGTAATTAAAAATGAAAACTCCACCATCTTTAAGAAGTTTTAGATAGGTACTCCTTTTTCACGACAAAAGCATATAAATATTATTGATACCTACAGTGTTAAAGTTTATGTCGTGTATCGAAGATATTGATGATTATTTAGATAGATAATTTTAGAATATCAAATTCAAAAAAGGATATTTTTATTTTATTTTATTTTACAAATATTTACGGCCAAAGCCTTTAACATGTTAAACCTCTGTATACATACAAAACATGTAAACAAAGGAAAGATCTGTTACAAAAAAGACACAAAACAATTAGACTAAAGAAACGAAAGTTTTACAGACAATATAACATTAATCATGTTATAATTATAAAAAAGATACAAAATTGTTAAAAAAAATTTGGTAAAGACATTACAAAGAGAAATCAAAGGTATATTAATGTCAAATATAGTAAAAAGTCAATTAGTTAAAATTCATAAGTTAAAAATTTGGTCAAGACATTACAAAGAGAAATCAAAGTGGTATAAAATTGTCAAATATAGTAAAGTCAGTTAGTTAAAATTCATTAGTTAAAAATTTGGTCAAGACATTACAAAGAGAAATCAAAGTGGTATAAAATTGTCAAATATAGTAAAAAGTCAGTTAGTTAAAATTCATAAGTTAAAAATTTGGTCAAGACATTACAAAGAGAAATCAAAGTGGTATAAAATTGTCAAATATAGTAAAAAGTCAGTTAGTTAAAATTCATAAGTTAAAAATTTGGTCAAGACATTACAAAGAGAAATCAAAGTGGTATAAAATTGTCAAATATAGTAAAAAGTCAGTTAGTTAAAATTCATAAGTTAAAAATTTGGTCAAGAACATTACAAAGAGAAATCAAAGTGGTATGAAATTGTCAAATTTAGTAAATAGTCAATTAGTTTAAATTCATAAGTTAATAAAAAATTGATATAAAAAAATTTATATAAAAAAATTCAAATAATAGAGATCAATTAAAAAAACATAAGTTTAGGATGCATAAAAACATAAGTGGTTAAAAGAGCAATTCGCCACACAAAAAAAAAATAACAATTAGTCACATGAACATATCATATATATATATATATATACCATATCTTACACTTTTATTTTAATATAACATGATATATTAAAATAAAAGTGTAATAATATGAATCCTATTATAATTTTGTAGATAGGTATTCAAAATCGTATCTATGTAATGACCTTCTTTACATAATATAGTCAGATATTGTTGATTGTGTCAACTACAAAATCAAAGGACGAGACGTCTTTTGTCCTTGAGTATATAAACATAACGACAATAATAATAACAATATTTGTATAACGATGTTTCCCTTGATCAGCTTTTACTTATTTTCGCTTAAATGGCGTTGTGTAAATTAGCAAGGACTTCTTTCGTGATGAGAATTTTCTTCGATAGTTTGTATAAAATGGTAAGCAGATATAAATCGAAGTTTCTGCTAGATGCATAAAAAAGCTGCTAAAACCTGCTAGGCTTATTTGAAATACGTTGAAATAAGGTACAATGCTTAAATATCTATTGAGTACGGAGAAGTCTATATGTATACTGGTATTTCGGCGCGATCCAATTTAATGGCTTACTGTTGAGTATAAGGTAGACTCCAGGAGGCGATGAGTTCAGGAAACTAATTATAAAATATTTTAAGTCAAGCCGAGTGGGTCGTGACCGCTTACAGTGAGTGATTGTGGAGAGAGAAATGTTGTGTCGCTGTTTCATGTGTTTGTGTTTATGTATAGATAGGATTGAGAGGGTTCAGCATAGAACTCTTAGAATGCTTAACTTTCTGAGTTTTAGGAGGTTTGACAACTATGGGGAAGCTGAAAGATACCACGGCCTGCAGTCTCTTTCTGGCAGACGTAAAATGGCGGATCAGGTATTGTTATACAAAATTATTCATTCGAAAACGGACTGCCCGGATCTGAATGAGTTAGTGCACTACCATGTTCCTAGAACTGCTGCCCGACATCCTCGGACATTTTACATTACTGCATTTAATACGAGTTGTGCCAGGAATAGTTTTCTTCGCCGTTCCTGTGAGAGTTACAATTGCGCATTTCAGGGGGTTGATATCTTCGGCTCCACTCTTTTACAGTTTAAGTCTGGTATTAAGTCGGCGGTGATGAGTTGATGGTGCAGTTTGAAAACCTTTATCCCTTCTTTGGGATGAGTCTCCTATACTTCCCTTTCCTAATGACCATTGTTTTTATTTTATGTATATATATTTTTTTTTAATCTTTGATTATTGTTTTTATTTTTAGCTGATGTTTTTAGTATTATTTTTATTAACATTGTTTTAATTTTAACTATTTACTTTTACTTTTATTTGTCACTATTACATATTATTTTTTGGCGTATTGCGCTTCTTACATTAACGCTTATTATTTTTATCTTATTTTATGGTGACTATGTAATGTATTTTTAGTTCTGTAACTATTTTAATTTTTTTTTTTCGAATTTTCAAAGTTAGTGTTTTGGGTTTTTTATTTTTGGGTTACATAGATGGGTACTTTTAATCTGGGAATCTTAATCATATACAGTATTTGTAAACATTTGTGCATTCTGTAATTGGGTTAATACTATACCTAATTGTTTTATACTATATTTATGTAAAAACCTGTAGAAATGCCAATAAAGGAAAATAAAAAAATAAAATAAAAAATAAAGAAAATGTATGTTATTTTGTTATTACATGTAATTTGGTATGAATAATGTAATTTTGTTAAAAAATGGTATTTTAAATTTCATGTTTAAAAAATGTATTTTTGTTATTAAAATTCAACCCTCCGCACAAGCATTAAGTTGTTTATGGAGGGAGTATTTTAATGCATTCAATGTTGTTTTGTTGTTTATTATTGTGATGTATATGTAAATTATTGTTATTTTGAAAATAAAAAAAATAAAAAAATATATGCAGTTGTCAATGAACTTGTAGGAGGTGCTATGATGGTTTTGATGAATTTATTAATAAAATGATGCTTTGTTTAAAATGATAAAAAAGTATTTTTATGAATATAATATTAAGCTTATAGCTATAACGATCTGACGATGTATAGAAGAGTGCAAATAATGGATGTATCATGTTCAAGTTAGAAATGATAAGTCAATGGATGTCATGTGACTGGAGAAGATAAAGAAGAAGATACAATAGTATTTATTAATAAAAAAAATAATGTGCTCAATTTTACATATTACTTACAAATCATGTATTCACATTAATTACTGCCCAATTTTCTTGTATTTATCGTATGCTTTATTTCGTAAATTATTAAGATGAACGAACAAATAATTAATATTATGAGCAAAATCCGGTTTAAAATTAGCTACGTGATAAAAAGAGGAAAATAACTGCAAAATAGCAGAGTCCTGCTAAATCTGACTACGGTGTTTGCATATCTATTAAAGTTACAAAATATACTCGATGTTGATGAACAAAGAGAACAAAACGGTTATTATAACAGTTTATTAAATGGCAACTGTAATCGATAATTTAATTAATAGTTAAAGTTAAATTAATATTGCAGGCGTAAATGAAGGAGATTTTGATAGCTTTAGATTTACAAATAAAAAAAACTTTATTATCAATGAAATATTACTGTTGGGGAAATAATCTCTGTAGAATTTATTAATATATTTATTCATTATTAAATATTCTCCTCGCGAGAATAAGGGGGAAATAAGCCTTCTCCGTTACAACAGTATTATCAGTTCACTCCACATATAGTCATTGGAACGATGTTTTGTAAATGAAAATGATTGAGAATCAGCTACACTACCTAACGAACACATTTTAGCCAAACCTTACTTCAAATAAATCACTACTATTCCTGCTGTCCCACAAGTGGAGTATACCGTGTGACAGACCAAACGCATGCAATAAATATTCAGAGTGCCCTCTCCATGTCAAGGAAAAATTAAGGCGTTCAGGATGGGTAGCAAATCTTATCACTGACTTGAAGAAGTAAAATGTCTTAACTTTATGAACACCAGTCTTTAAGAGAACACTCGAAATAGTGGGAGATCAATGCTTTGCGGTTGCTCCACGAAATTTATTAAATCACATATTAAATTCACATGCACATTCATATGAATACGTATTCGAAATAATGTATCTATCTATTTATTTCTCAACTATTGAAGATAACATAATATAATGCACTTCTTCAGCCAATTTCTCAATCTAAAAACAGTCTTCTAAAACATAGTTCATTATTTAAATAAATATAATAATAAATATCACCTATATTTGCTATATAATCAAATGGGAAATATCTCCTTGAATCGAAAAGTAAAGATAGTTTCAATCGTGGAATATAAAGTCATTATCACAGAGGCACTTTGACATAAATTCTAAGTTCATTAACTTGCTATTAATAGAATTTACAAAAGCGGTACCTACTAAAATTATAACTAATGTTATATACCTACATACCCTATTTATATTATTATGTGCAGACGCAGTCTAGTCTAACCTCTTACTATAATACTGTTTCTTGATTACGTCTCTCAAACGAATATTTTATCTATTTTATATTATGTAATGTACACTTAAATTGTGTTTCTGTATTGTGGTTTACCCCACAATACTAAACAACATGGTATGACGTTAATAATTTTAATTTCGTTCATACGAATGTTTCCGTGTTCATTTTAAAAATGTCTAATAATTAAAATGGAGCGAGACGATTTGATTCACGTGGTCAAGCCACGTGGTTCTCAGACGTCTTTGTTTTCTTTCCCCCCCTCTTTTCGATAGATATACCCTCTTTGCCATCCTCTTACCATCTATCTGTTACACATGTTCAAACCATCGTAAATTGAGAATTCAAGAAGGAAAAAACGTACCTAATAACTTCTAGTTTTTCCACCCATACTTAATATTTTAATTTTGTAGTCATGGAGAGGACAGCTTGCATCTTTATTACATACAGCTGGTCTGCTATCTACCCAATTATGAGAAATGCCGTGATAGTTTACATAGTAGTAGGTATAAGATTATGAATACGGTCGAAAAGGGATTAGGCAATGAAATGAAAATTATATTTCATAAAATTTGTTCGCAATAAATAAAAAAGGGAGAAAAAATAAACCATTTGAGCAATGTCGGGTATAAAAATTATATTTTGATTGTGTATTGCTTGTCTCTTTGTTGTTTGGTTTCATTACAATGGCAAAATGTAGTTGTACATGTTAGATACTATTTGTATGTGTTATAGTTTGCCTAACTTTAGTAATACTTACTCACAATAATCGTATTCGTATTGGAGAAGATGGAAACTCGACGGATGATTGATCTATTTTAGATAACTATGGAGTATTATTAATATTATTATTAATTCTGTGAATAGTCTTAGATATTTGCCTACTACTCGTCTTAAGTTTCAAGTCGTCTTATCGACGTTATTAGTTTTATAATTACTGAAAACTAAAACTTAGTTTGCATGCCAATATACATGGTAATGGCTGAAATTAGGTCAGAATGTAGTTAAAAGAAACGAGTTTTCTTACTTTGTTCTTAAATTATCACTATTTATTTAAATTTTGCAACTGGTTTCGACGTATAACCCGATCGTTTAATCACGCCTACTTCGTATAAACAATCTCGCCCACTCATATTATTCATCACACTACCTCACCACACTACAAAATTATTAAACTAATACTAACATAAAAGGAAAAAAAGGTTGGTTCTGCCTAGGAGTATAGGAGGAAGAGGAATTGTTAACATTTCCTCTTTACATAATAATCAAATAGAATCCCTTAAAACATTTTTTAAGAACAAACAAAATAATTCTATATTACATAAAATTATAATACAGGCCGATAAAAATCATACACATTTAAATTTAAATGACGAAACAGTAGGTCCGCGATTAAACTATTTAAATATTTTGTTAGAATCTTGGGGTAGGAAGGAACTTCATGCTAGACACCTCAATGATCTCAACCAATCTTATGTTGACAAATATGCGTCAAACAGGTGGTTGACCATTGGGGAATTGTATGGGGAAACCGAGGGTTTTATGCTAGCAATTCAAGATCAGGTAATAAATACAAAAAATTATCAAAAATATATTATAAAAAATCAAAACATAATTGATGATTCGTGTAGAAAATGTCTGGCCAAACCGGAAACAATTCAACACATAGTTTCGGGTTGTTCCACTCTCGCTCAAACTGAGTATACTTATAGACATAATCATGTCGCAAAAATTATACATCAAAATTTAGCTATTAAACATAATCTTTTAAACTCAAATAATGTAATACCTTATTTTAAATACAACCCGGAACCGGTTTTAGAAAATCAAAATTATAGGCTCTATTATGATAAAACCATAATAACAGATAGACAAATACATCATAATAGACCCGATTTAGTATTACATGATAAACGTAATAAAATAACGTACCTAATCGACATCGCTGTCCCAAATACACATAATATACAAACAACCGTCGCAGAAAAAATACGTAAATATACAGAACTAGCAGGAGAAATAAAAAATATTTGGCATTCTAGGTCCGTTTATATAATACCTTTAGTCATGTCAGCTACAGGGGTAACTCCGAAATCTTTAATAAATAATTTACAAAAATTAGATTTACCGGTTAATTTGTACATTAAAATTCAAAAATCTATTATAATAAACACTTGTAATATTGTAAAAAGGTTTCTAAACACAGATATTTCAGGCACAATGCTGGTATTTTGATCCCGCGTTTTGAGCCTAATCCTTTGATATCCTGTATATCTGGATAGGTGAATTTTTCCCGGCATTAGACTGTTAAGTTTTTGTGTGATCATGACTGATCATATGGAGACTTATCTGGTTGTATAATGCTGAGAAGTGTGGATGGCAATTCTGCCGCCGCGTAAAAAAAAAATAACTCAATAAAAATGAAACTAGGTTGGTAAAATGGATGCTTCCGATGTTGTTTCCATTGAACTGCAACAGATGTCTTTCCAGTTTGAAAGCAGAAAAAATTGTATGAAATCGTATAAAACTTGATTTCAAGAATTGAAAAATATTGAGTTGTAACATATATACAACTTTCAAAAATTTCAAGTCATGTGATAAGCATGACACAGAGGAATTGGAAATGTTACCTAGGTTTAAAGAGCACTCTTAACCAAGCCTAAAGTCGATTCATAAGCGTCGAAACTCTGTGTTGTGCACTCCTTAAGGAAGTTCACATATGTATGTGTATCATATACATCATACCTACCTAGTTAATACCTATTCAAATAGGTTGACTATGGATGAGTGTGATCAGTTGGAATGATTAATCTGTAGTAGTTCAAAATATGTTTGAAACTAGGTTGTTATTTGACTTTTTTTTAAATTTTAATCTTATTCGGAACAGTGCAACCCGAGCCGACTTGCACGGAAACATCTTCATATAAGTTGCCTCACAGGGGTGGCGAGTGCCCGCTGTTATTGTCACTTAGTCTAGGCTTTTCTGGTATTTATCGCGGATTTCTTTTTATATTTCGAAGGTGTCAGTGAAACTAAGAAGTAATAAAAAAGAATTTTCGTAGTTGGCGAATGAAATCAATGACAGGTGTAAAATTACCGTCTATTCGAAAAATATTTTTTTTTGATAATTACAATAAATGCACCATATAAATTTGGGTTTTCATCAATATTAAGCTAACATAATGAGTTTAAGTGATAATCTACAGCTTAATTTAAAAGACGCTTTAAGCAGCTTTTTTCTAAAACTTTGAGGCCCTGTCGGCACGGGTAACAATCAACGTAGGAAGCTGAAATTCTATATTTGGGTAAGTGGTAGGCTAATAAACACAATTAGAGGGTATGCGTTGAAATAAAAAATCGACCATATAAAGCACACCCTAATATACATGTTCAATTCACACTTAGATTTTGAAATGCAATCTACCACATCGAGCTTAAATCTTATATAATTCTTATATGTTTTTATTCATAAAAAAAAAAATGGTGTAGCCAAGGATCATCATGGCTTGAAGAAGTTCTTGTTAACGCCGTCTTATTTGGAGGGAACTAAATCGTTAATAGATAGTTTGAATCGATATAAACAGTGTTTCGATTATCTTGGCGAAATGTATAAAAAGTGATCCACAACATCTTAGAATTAAATTGAACTTATGTATGAAAAAGTAGTAGGTACCGAATTTTTTTATTATTATTGAATAGACTGTTTTTATAAAAAAGCACAGTGGTCTTAGTTTATAAATATAATAACTTTGTGATTGGCTACATACTGAAAATGGATATAAAATGGTGCCTATTGAGATCGATAGAGTAAATTACTAATATTGTTTTAAGGTTATAGGTCAAAGGAGGATGGTAATTAATAATATTTTGAAAGTAGGGGAACCTTTTGAAAAGCTCGTTTTATCAAAATACATAATTATTATTGAGTAGGTACCTAGTGTATTAAATGTTTTGGACAGGAAATAAAGAACATTAATTTAAATTTTAATCTGAGTATGTAGGTCGCAATCTGATGTTATCACATCAACAAAATTTAATATAAATTATGCAGTCCTTAGTGAACCTTTGATTTCAATATGTATATGAGAATATTGTTATATTAATTCAATGAATTTCGATAAAGGTAATTTGCGTATTTTTCTGTAATAATAGAACTTCAAAAGAAATAAGAATCTGCGATCATTTGAGAGGAATTTTATGAATTTATTCATTGTGTCGGTGTGAAGGTAGTAGAATTCCATAATGAAATTAAGGAACAAATATTTATTTCCACTATGATATTTTTTTCTTTCGTCTTTCAAAGAATAAATGTATTTGGATTGAAAATGTTCTAAAAAGACTTATCCCTTAGAAAAAATTCAATAGGTATAGTTGAAAAAAAAACATT
>OX388305.1:21196352-21288352 GCA_947579605.1 Athripsodes cinereus | reverse complement strand
AAGGATGTAAATAATAAAATCAATGGCAGTGGTGTTTATTGTATCGACTGTAGCGACTGTGATGCTAAATACATTGGTCAATCTAGTCGATCTATAAACACCCGTGTCAAAGAGCATTTCAGAGCTTTCAGAGGGCTGACCGGAAATTCGGAGATGTCAGATCATTGTATAGAGTACAACCATTCATTTGATGTACAAAATGTAAAGGTCTTACATTCAGAGAACCGTTACAGTAAATTAATTGCTCTGGAAACACTCGAAATTTATAGACATAATTTAAATGGCAACATTGTAAATATTCAAATCCCTTCACCTTCTCCTTTATTAAAACCCATGAGTCATTCTTCCTAGTACAATTAACTCCACCCCTATCCACTAATCCTGCTATCATACACGCCCACCCTACCCTACCCCCCCCTCTTTTGTATAATTATCATTGTAAGACATTAACTTTTGGTTTTTTAGTTTAGTTTCTCTTGAAAATGTCAATTCATTAACATTGACGAAAGCGCTCGAGGTTAGAATAAATCTTAGTGAAAAGTAAACTGTGTGTTATTTAACAGTATAATATCATTGAAAAAAAAACATTTTGTTTTGAATTTCATGAATGTGACCAAATTAAAAAAAAAATGTCGAATATATAAATAAATTTTATATCTTAAATTCAGCGATGAGGTTTGGATCCCGAGTGGCAAGATTTTTTATTGGCGCGGTGAGGAACGCTTTCATGTTTATTAGATGTTGCCGGTCTGCTGGCTACTCCACTTGTGGGATACGTCGTGATGATATCGAAGCACAGTGATGATAAAAATATGGGCGCTCTGTCTGAATTCATAATATTTGTTTGAGATTCTCTTTAAGCCAGACATTTTAAATTTTAATTAAAAACGTCGTTTCGTTTAACGATTGGTTTTTTAATGTAACAAACCAGTTTTACTCAGTTTCATTTCGGTTAAAAAACATAATATTAACAAATAAACATAATATTAACAAATAAAATCTTAGAATAAGCACTTTCATTTGGTTGTCAATGATTTACAAACTGCTACTATCGTCACGGCATATTCCACAAGTAGGTTAGCCAGCATACCAGCTGCATATAATAGACATTCAAGCCGTCTTCTGCGTGCTAACAAAAAATTAAAATATTCATGACGGGTAGCAAACCTCATCGCTGAATTTAAAATATAAAATGTATATATTTTTTCGAACATCTGCCTTAAAAATATCACTCGTAAACTCACGGAAAAGAGTTAGAAGACAATTCTTTGTCGGATGCTTCAGGGAACATTTAAAAACTGACAACATATTGATATTTTTGAATCATTAAGAATTTACTTTTATATTTTTATTAATTATAAATTATTTTTTATACCAACACTAATTATGTATTGATAGGTATACTCAAATATTATTTTAATAATTTGGTCATCGGTTATCTGAGATCGATATAATTCAATCGAGAAATTCCGGATTCAGTCCAACCCGACCTACCTCACCTTCACGGTACAAGCATATTGCTCACTGTGAGAGTATCTGAGGGTGTATTTGGGTTTATTCTAAATCCAAATTAATAAAAAATGTGTATCTATAATTCAAGCCTAAAGGGTGTGGTTATGCATAGGGTGTATTATTCATTTTATGCTATATTGTCTAATTAATGTGTATATGAACAGGCTTATTAATTTATATGGTGTTTGGTTATCTGTAGAGTAAGCGTTAGAAAATAGCTTGGTCTGTTTTTTTTATTCCATTATACAACTCCATTAATCTATTTCGTCTTGTTCAGACTAAGCCAAGTATCAGCTATTATAAATAGCAGCCTGAAGGAACACTCAAAGATATGCCAAATTGTTTATCTTCTTCCATTTTTATATCCTTCGTCTGGTTTTCAATGGATTTTATTGCGAAAATTTAGCACAGTTATAACACTTTTGGTTTTGAGAATAATCTTAATAATAAATTTCTTAAATTTTTTATTAATTTAAACTTCTTTTTTCTTCTATTGCCGATTAAACGCTACATTCGGGAACATTGCGATAAAACAAGTCTCCGAAATTCAGAGCGATTTTGCGAAATTATAATATCATCAGTCTATGATATTTTGAATGCAACGATATTGTTTTCATAGGAATGGAAGGGCCCTCTTCAAAGGTACATCGTTCCTATAATAATCACCAATAGAGACTCAACTGATTCATAATCGAAACAACAACATTGCTTTTAATTTTATCTAAACAGAAAAGTATTAAGATGAAGGAAGTATTTTTTTATAAATTTTAAAACATCAAAGGCAAATTTGACGAATGCATTTTGTTCTTATTAATTTAGGAATTAAGCTGAAGACTTCACTCTTCCAACATAGTTTCCCGCGCCCTTGAGATGGATACTCCATTAAACGGCGCCGAATAAATCATCCAATATAATAATAATAATAATAGGATTCGTTAAGGGTAGTAAATCTAGTAAAAATTTAACCTTCTAACTCCATCAGAATCTATGAATTTTTTATCGTGAAAAGATTTTGACCTTCAAACCTTAAAATATTTCTTTTGATATTCAAAGATCAAATCAACAAGCCAATGTACTGTTATTATAAAAAGAAGATGAAAATTTAGTATGGTGATTACTAAGAAATAACTTTCATATTTTTTGTGATTTATTTTTCATTTCATGAAAAAATAATCTTATTAAAATGATGCGATATTTTGTTTCACAAATTTTAGTAGTAAGTAGATATTCAAATCTTTTATTTTTTAAAAAGTTTGACTATCAATAAAAACCACCCTAAAATTATTCAAAACAAACAAAATGTTCAATTTTTTGGGATTTTTCAAATCAAAATTACATTCGAATTAACTTTAAAATCTACTATGCAATCATTTTGAAAAAGGAATTTACTTGTATTTGACAGAGTAGGCGGACGGATGGTTATCAAAGGTTGACAAAGTGTACAATCTAGTCAGCAATATGCCCGCTATAAACAAAGGGATATACTACGTAGTTTTATTGGCAACACTGGGTTTTAATTGGTTTGTTTCATTAGGACGGATACTACAACTGTCAACTCATATATTTTGGTGAGAAGAAAAACTAGAGTTGACATAAAACGTACGAAATTAGTTCCTCACGGAAGTTTATTTGTCTACTTACAAAGACGGTTTATATTCCTATGATAGGTTTGGATTTTCTCAGAACTGAATATTCTAGTATCGAGATAGCAGGCAAATAGATTTTGGAAAATTTGTAATTTGAAGATTATTGACAAAATCCAACTTATTATATTGGAAACTTCCCAAGCAAAACAATTTTTTTTTTTTATGAATGTGAAAGAATCATTAAAAACACAATTACTGGCATTTTACTAGAATAATAAAGAAAATTGAATCTTAAATAATCATAATTTTCTTTGTTTGTTGTGTTTGGTGTTTTTGTTTTTGATAATATTAAAACAGAATTTAAATTATTGTAGATAGTTGTTTGATAATGGTGAACATTTCTTTCGAAACCACGATTTTGAAATATTTATTATTATGCAACATGTATAGACAATTTACAAAGATTGAATCAGACAAGTCAAAATGTCTTGTGTGATGGTGGTGATTGTGTGTATTAAATGTTCAAAATTTTCAAATTGTTGGTTTATGAAACTGGACAATCGTTAAATGTTTTAACAAGATTGTCTTAACCATAAATAGAAGAGTGGAAAACCTATTCTACTCCGGGAATGCTGCAGATGAAACATTAATATAATATAATTATTGAAATGGTGCACTTTAAAGTGAGTTTCAACTATCGTTATACAATAATAATTCTGGAATAGTCTGGAACATAATGAAGAATTATGGATGGACTCTAGAGCAAACACTTAAGCGATATAAGACAGAATAAGATGGTCAATAGGGAGATAATGTTCTGGAACTAAGCTCCAAGGAATAACAACATGCATAGTACTGCTCCATGTGTAGGTATTTATCTTGTTTCTAATATAGATTAGACAATACAGATTCATCCATTATTGATAAATCTATTAATACTGGTTCAGCAGTTACAAAGTTTGATTTTTTTTTATGATTCATATCCTTCACTATAATATAGTGAAATAAACAATAAAATTATATTATTATTTTGTTTACCATTCACATTTTTCAGTACTATGAAGTCAGAAAATTCTATGAATTATCAGACATAAACTCGATATCCCAATGCTGAAAAAAACGTATTCAATCTGAAAATTTTACTGTTTTGTTTACGAGAAGTTTTAATAAATCTACAAAACAAATAACACAGTAATAATACAACTATATAAATATAAATAGGAGCAATATATGCAGAAGCAATAAATTTGTTTGTTTGTTTAGGTAATTTAGGTAGATACAGAAAAGAATATATAAATAATTAAAAATAAATAAATTAACCAAAATTCAATCTCGTTGTTTAGAAATTTCCTAAACTAAATTTCTCATCACACTGATGGAGTATCGACAGGTTTTAACTTTATTTTTTGGTTCTGCTTAATAAGTAGTGTATATAAATGCTTTTATTTATTATACATACCTATTCGCAGATTAAGTAATTGTATGTAGCTAGGGAAGCGAAAAGTGATAGCGAAAGGGATGGTAGTAAGTGCCGTTCGATCCTTTTTGCCTACCTCGCAAAACTACTAAATGGTGATAATGATGATACAATTTTAATAAATGATACCAAGTTGAATTAAACAGTGGTTATACAGTGTAATATGAACTTTTATAAGGAATTTATACAAAATATTATTTTAGTACTAATTGTTTAGAGTTCAATAATTTGTAATAGCAATAGGTACACATTATTGTATTTTGTTTTCACAAGCGTTGTTTATTGAATATTACACTTTAGTATTCTACTATTGGCGAAAAAAGGCAACTCCTCAAAAGAATCTGCCAACAACGAGCTAATTGGATTGGCCACAACATCAGGCACCCAGGACTGCTCATCGCAATCGCAGAGGGCAGGACCGAAGGCACAAATGGCAGAGGTCGACCGAGAGACGCCTATATGGACCAACTGAAGAGGGACATGAGCTGTGGCTCATATATGGAGTTGAAGAGACTAGCTGAGAATAGGGAGGAGTGGAGAAATAAGTCAAAACTCGTTGCAGACCAATCCAATGGATTGTAACTCATTATATATATTCTACTGTTTACTTGAATAGCACAGTTCAAAATCAAAATGTATGCGCAGAGTATGGAACGCTAATGATGGGGAAGTTGTAGATACAACATGGAGTAGCATTGCAGCACAAATTACTTTTCACCAACGATTTTCATTCATACACAGAAGCTTACAACTTTTCAGTTTTCAGGGGGAATTCTCTGACGTCATGATTACTACAAATACATTATATACCAGAGTGTAGTGAAAAAGCATTAGTGCAGAATATTTACAAAAGTTTTCACTATTAACGATTTTGCAATGTACGGTCTTAGATGTTTTTAGTGGGCAAATATCTCCACACTTCTTCTGTCCTCCCAGTCTCCATTCAAAAATGATAGAAGTCATTGCCATTTCGGATGATTTCATTTCTTATTTTGTCTCTCAAGCTAATGCCTAGCATTTGCCTCTTCACGGTATTCTGTGCACACCATAGTTTCTGTTTGTTACCAATGGTAAGTGTCATAGTCTCTAGTCCATTATTACTATGTAATGATTGTCACGAAACACAAATTACATATAATGCTTTTTTTTAAGGTTTATGGGGATAAAATCGATGAAAGCTATGTATTTCTCAACCAGGACATCTGCCGCCTTCCCACACCGCGACTACCTTCAATTTTCCCCTTCAAAATGAGTTGCAGCAAACTATATTTCTCATGTCTCAGTACGGATCCCGGAGGTTGGAAGAGCTGTTCCGGTTAGCACAGAAAAGCTCATGCCAGGGTGATAGAGGCACTTAAAGAAGAAGTATTATATGGTTAGATGGAAGAAATCACTTCATTATAAATAGTGTGTATAAGTTTTTTAATTCATTTTCATTCATTATTTTTTAATTCAAAAAGTATCGATTACATTGTAAACATATTAATATATTTGAATGCGATCAAATTGCGAAATCTCAAAATTGTTTAACCTTTAAAATCTGTATTATCTATCGCGAATAGTGAGGCACCAAACTGCAGATGTGTATATGATTAGTCCTCGCACTATCATCATACACAAGACCACATATAACATAAATGTATGTAGAATATTCGTAGAACATATTACTATTTTGTTGTTTAGTAGCGTCTGTATTTTATTTCTCAACGCCAATTAGAGCGCATTGTTCTTCTCGACTGGGAGCAAGCGATGATATGTTCCCTGTTTCTATGTAGGTATTTAGACAGGATGTTCATTACAAAGTAAACTTTATTTATTTATATCACTGATAGGTGATGTTTCAAAATTATTAAGTTATTATATAACAATTATCCAATTTCGCAATAATTCTCAAACGATATTTGTTTCGAATTCACATTCAAATATATGCTCATTAAAAATATATGACACATCTTAAACATCTACATTTGAATTAATATATTTAACGAAGCCTGATTCAAGAACAATATAATGATTTCTCTGCCCGAAACAAAGTGCATGAAGATCTCAAAAGACTCACTTGAATGTGAAATAAGCATACTCTAAGTTGACGAGGGTGTCGAACAGTTTAGGTACCTCGGTAGTGAGCTACTAACTTCTTATGATGTCCCCGAAGAATAACGACCACAGGTAGATAAAGCTGTAGCTGGCTGTTTAAGAGACGATATTTTGCTAGTAAAGTCCGCATTTTCAACAAAAATGTGTGCTCTCAATACTCACGTATGCTATAGAATCAAGGGTAGACACATAAAAAACTAAGAGTAGATAATTATGTGGATGCATTGGCAAAGGAGGCTACCAGGAATGGTCTAGTTCCTGATAATTTTGAACTCCCCCTGAATGACATTAAGCGTACTGCCTTGTTCAGAGCTATGTCTGATTGGACCAACTATTGGAACGAGATCGGTAGGATAAAGGGATCAGTGTACTGGGGCATCAAGGAGTCTATCTCCAGAAAGCCATGGTTCCATAATTCCAAGTTTTCCAGGTCGGATATTGTCTCATTGACTCGCATGCGCTTTAATCACCACAGATTAGACAGTCATCTATTTAGATTAGGTTTGGTCTCGTCCCCTTTTTGCGAGTGCGAGCTCGATGTGGAATCTCTGGACCACGTCTTCCTCGTTTGCCCAATAAGAGACTCTTATGACTTGTATTATGAGATAACTGAAGTCCAGTATCCAATCAATATGTCTTGCCTCTTACACACTGATGCCCTCTCTGTATACCTCAAGATTTTAAAATCCGCCAAAAGAAATTTTATTATCTTATAATTTAATGCCTTAATATTACGTGACATCTTCCTAAAATATTGTACTTGGCACAAATCGTCCCACAAGGGACGGGTTGCCGTAATCTTATAAATAATAATAATAGATAATTATGCATTGCGGGAAAAAACTCATTCAAATAAGGCATTAAACATCTTCAATTCGGTGATGTATTTGCCATCTATTATAATTTTTTGTTGGTCCGGAGAAGACGCTGCTCATGACCATTGTGTGCAATTAGTCTACTGGTTACCCCACATGTGCTAGATATCTTTTAAAATTATTAGAGAGAAGCAAATTGATAATAATCTTTGTATGTAGATATTAAATTAAGCAATGTCAATTTTAAGATAATAATCATAATAATTATAAAATCCAACTGTTTCTGTAGTGATCGTCATGAAGAACATAATAAATGTGCGGTTGAAACATTATTTACATCGATTAATTGAATTTTATGCTAACTTGAGGAAATAAAGTTTTATTGTACATTATCTAGTCGATAAGCCTTGGATTCGTCACACAAAGAACTGTAAATTATTCAAGGTTATGTTTACCTTTGCGTAATGTAAGCATATGATATGATAAAATAACTTTCAAATTAGTAAAAACGTGTAAATTGTGTACTGAACACCCAGAAATCGCAGAAGTCTGGGAAAATATGGACTTCCATTTGCCGGGTAAATTGTGTGCGAATTGAACAGCGGTTTACTTATTCGAGTTGATTTTCCACCACAAATGATTCTAATAAAATAGTATCATAACATAACATAACATAACATAACACGTATAGACAATTCACACAGACCGAGCTAGTCCCAATCAACAAAATAATAATGTTTTTTTTTTCAAGATACTTCCAATATTAGTAATTAAAACATAATTTTAATGAAATACTTATTTGGATGTAAAATAACAAAATTTGAATAGAGTTGTGTCAGCCAAATGGTCTCTAGTGGCATCTTTCAAAATTATATTTGATAAAATTATTAAAAATGACCGACGCGACAATTTGAAAGTAATACTGTATAACGTTACGATTTGGAACATAAAAGCAATCTTCAGTTCTCCCAATAATATATTCCTGTGGACGTAATGGTAGTAGTCCGTATTGTTTAGCAATCGGTAAGGTCGGTAGCCAAGAAAGTTTGGACATATTTTGGCATTGTTATATTTAACAATTGGTAGTAGACACTGTCAAAGAATAGCGTGCGATTTGGTAGACGGGAGAGCACTGAAATAATTTCACAACATACCTACAATGAAAATGTTTTTATATGTACTTAAATAACGTGGGTTAATTAGAACATTTTTTAGTAGGTATTTCATAAATTTAAATATAAATTGCTAGTGTAAACTTGGAGTATGAACTTAAATTACTACTTATGTAGCTATTCTTGTCCACCACTGAACACATGCCTCCCTCAATGTCTCTAGACATCTCTGTGCTGAACTTTCTACAAACAGTCACAGGCGATTCTTCTAATGTCGTCTGACCAACGTGTTGGAGGTCTTCCTCTACTACCCTTTTTGTCCATCTTTGATCTTTGACTCTAGCAATATTATGTCCTGCCCACGACCACTTCAACTTCGCCACCTTTTTGACAACATCCGTAACTCCCAATCTTGTGTGTATCTCAGTGTTTCTAATGGATCAGAGTGTTTTTTGTAGCATCGCTCTTTCATGCTTCCTTTGTGCTACTTGGAGTTTCTTGATAGCCGATGTTTGATTAACTTGGTTAACCTCAAAGTTTCTACCCCATAGGCGAATAATGGTAGTCATAAACCTAAATACATCTCTAAATATCTTTAAATTAATATGCTTAAAAAGGCATGATATAAAGGCATAATTTGTTAATTTAAGTGTGTAGTATTATCCTCGCAATACTAATATATCTCGTAATAACCTTGACTTGTATTTGCCATTGCGATTGTGTACATTGTATAGGTACTTCTACTTGATTTATATAATTTTGTGTTACATGATTCGCTGAAGAAAAAAATTTCAAACATAGTTTTAATCTACTAGTAAATCGAAATTACAGAGTACAGTTTAAACATAATTATCTCGATTTTTGGTAGGTACTGCGTCTTTGAACAAAAGGAGAAGAAGGGTCCCTTTATTATATAAATAAAATTGTAGTTAATAGCAACGAACAAGAAGAGTGATGAAGAAATTACGTTATGACGTAAACATCCTGTTTTTAATGACATTCGGGGGTAAGAAAATGAAGACGTCTCTATTTTTTAACTTTCTCCAAAACATTCAAGTGGTTTAATTATAATAATTATTATTTGCGCCCTACTTTGACATTTTACAACTCTGCCTACTAGCGGGTAATAAAAATGCAAATTGTTTTATTTTCATTATTATTTAAAGTAATAATATATTATTATGAAACCAGCCTTAACTGCTCGGTTTTAATTTTAACAATCGCGGTTTTCATGTTATAAAATATTATGTTCCGTATAAAATTAGATCAATTGTAGGAATGAGTAGAAAACTGTGAGTATACTTTAATATTTTAAATACTTCCACTTATATATTTATAATTAATTATAATCGTGTATTATTATATACGATTTCAGATAATTGAGTGTCAATAGTTTTTTTTTTGTAAACGCAAGTTGCTTGTTTGTGGATAGTTACTATGGATTGGTAAAAGTTCAATGAACAAAATTTACACATTATCCTGTAGTGCATGTGAAATAATGCACTGAATAACAGAAATTCATGATATGTAATACATACACTCCCTGAATGCTGAGTTCTAGAAACTGATTCCAATGAATTACCATTAAGTCCTTACTGGTCAAATGAACAGAGGCCTGAGTCAATAACACACTTTCACGTCACGTTCCCGCTCCGTTAGCGTTCGAGTATAGACGAAGTTGCAAGCAAGTGTCAATTTCGTTGCTAAGATACACAATAGTTACGAAAATTAACACTTTGGCGCAACATCGTCTGCACCCGAACGCTAACGGAGCGGGAACGTGACGTGAAAGTGTGTTATTGACTCAGGCCTCTGATCGTTGGAATGTTTTCATAAAAAACTATTGATGAACATCCTGTATATTTTGATTAAAAACTTGGATATCTTTCGATTTGTGGTCGGTGTGTGTGATGGATTTCGTAAAGTAGTTTACAAGTATAGGCGAAAAGAATTTCTAGCTGTTAAAAAATTATGATGGATACAAGTATAATATGAAGATAGAAAAAATATAGCACATAAACCTAACAAGAATAGGAAGGGAAAGGGAAAAGAGAAAAAGGAGAGGATCTGCTCAACAAAACAATTTATGCGCAAGAAAAAAGCATATTATATTATGTGACTAGAGAAATTGAAAAATTTATAGGAAGACTCTAGACCGCTATTTTTTTTTACAAAATTATTAAAATGTTGAAAAAGGTACGGACCATGTGTGGGAGTCGATTCCAGATCTTCACACCGTGAACAGAGAATGAATCTGTATAAAAACTAGACTGATGAGGGAGGATGGATGGAATATTATTTGTAGCTGAATGAAGTGCTGTAATATTTTTATGTTCATTATAGCTGTAAATAAATAAATAAATAATATCCACCTACCTCGAACAAGCATGATAGTAAGCTAACGGTATAGGATATCAACATGTTGTGTAAACGGTTTGTGTTCCTAAAGAAAAGTAAATAAATAAATATAGGTTATCCCTCTGTGTATGCTGAAACGTATAAAATTCAAAACGAGAATTACAAAATTACTTTATTAATATCATTTATTTTAGATGGATTATCTATGTAACAGTTTCGAGAGATTTTGATGTTTTTTAGTATTCTACAATGCACTTTAGTATTGCATCGCTCGTCAATGGTTTACCGAAATCGATCGTGATTTAGGTAAATAATCAAAAGTGAAGTGTATAGTAGACTACCTACTAAAAACATTTTTTTTAATATAAAATTTTATTGGGCATTCTATCAAAATGATAAAATTGAATTAACTGGGTACGTAATACTAGTGTTCACTTATTAATACATTTCATACGCGCCTTAGGAAGTTATGAATATTAAATTATATGGCGTAAATCATCAATAAGTATTATACATTTATTTTAAAGAAGGGTTAGTGTATACTTGTGTACACGTACAAAATATATGAAAATAATAACAATACTCAATGTTAAATATTATTATTAATTTTACGACCGGTGAGATTAAGGCAGTGCCAAAAATGTTATTATTTTGTATTATTAAAATGTACCCATTAACCGCCTACTTTAGTGAAATATTACACAATCTTGATAATACTAAAAAATATATCGAAATAGTATTTTTGTTCATGCTCTAAAAAATGGGCTCTAAAAAATTCTAAAATGGGTTTTAAATACGTTTATCTATTTTGTATGTAGATTATTCGTCTATCTACTTAAAGACCTTCACGTCATGTCGCAGGTGGGGTGGGCAGAGAGAACGGAACACTATACTGATCAATCCTTACATACTTTTACTCTTCCACGTGTAGTTCCAATTCATAATAAACAGAAATAATTCGTAGTGTATACTGTTTCTTTTCTTCATATTTTTACCAAATGTATGTATTGAAAACACATTAATGAGTTTGATTACAAAAAAATGCATGCAGCTGATCTGCTGGCTACCCCACTTGTGGGATATGCCGTGATGGTATAGTAGTAGTAGTAGTAGTATTACAAAAAAAAATACTAAAATTAACATTTATGACAAACAAGTGTGTTGAAAAGTGTTGACTGGAAGAAATCGCATATGCGAAAAGCCCGCCTTTTGGTACTTTCTGTAGATTTTTTTTGTATACTACATATTTGGATACCAATAAATTTTTATTTATTTGTTTAAAAAAGGAACCTTAAACAAAAGCAATATTGAAAAGGCAAAAATGTGTATATTTTAGAAGATAACGAAATAATTATTGTATTGTTATTTGCAAACAATATTTATTATTTTAGTCAATTTGAAAGTTTTGGATGAAAAAGATGTTGGGATAAATTAAAGAAGTTATACAAATTTTATTTTAATGTAAGGCTTCACAGTTTCAATACAGACAATGATATTCTATTCATATAAAGCACGTCCTACAAATTTTCCCATCTTTTTCCAATAAAAAAAAAGATAACACGTAACTCATTTTAAACAAATATCTGGGACGTAAAACTTTTTTTCTCTATTACATTCACAAACTACTGATTAGGAAATACTCCTTACCTATTTAATAAGGATTTCGACCTCTCCTAAAACGTAGAAGCAATCTTTGCAATATTCAAAAGTCAGCAATTACATGAATTGAAATTTATTGAAATTGATTTAATCACTAATCGAGGTATTTTTTGTGTTAATTACACAACACAGTTAATTTTTCACTTAGATTTATTTAAAATCTCGAGTACTTTCGTCAATGTACTCGAGACGAAAGTACTCGAGATTTTAAATAAATCTAAATGAAAAATTAACTGTGTTGTGTAATGAAAATAAAATATCATCAGTTTGAATCGGTATGAATGTACAAACTATGGAATTATTATCTTTTGTGTATTTTTCACGACAGTTATGAAATAAACAGATATGATTTGTGTCAAATATAAAGTAAATAATATTTACACACTTTCCTCAAGATAATAAAAAAAAACCGAATCCGTTGTAGGCTAACAATATTACGCTTGCCTCCTTTCATATATTTAATGGCCAATATGGCGCGGGGTTAAGGCTCATGATTTGAATTACGAGGTTTCGAGCTCAATCTCTGACCAGAGCAAAACGAATTATGACTTTTTGTACAGGCACATCAGCAGAGTATCAATAATCGCACTAGACTGAGAAGACGAGATGAGAACTAAAGCTCTTGAAACATCTATGGGTAAGTATTGGAAATCCACCCCTTAACGACATGGGTCTGGCTGTTACGCGTTTATATGTAGGTATTTGGTGCATATCGAGGGTATACAACCAAAATGCACTAAGTCAGTCTAGCGCTACAAAAGTTTTCAAAAACTATTCAAGTAATTAACATATTTCCTATGTTTAAATTTGTTTGCAAAGCCTAAAAGTCACTTACCAATATCATCTTAATTAAAGTTCAAATAATACATGACGAATTTGTATTGATCTAAACACTTTTTTTTTCATTTAATTGCCACCATGTCATCTCAAAACTGAAATGACTTAGTGCATTTTGGTTGTATACCCTCGATATTATAATATAGGTATACGAAGGTACCTATGTGTATTGTCGCCTTAATACCAATAATACAATACAAAATTGATATCTGAGTTTGGGACAAGCTATATGATTTGTCCAAATATATGTGTTACACATTGCTTTGATAAACGATATTTTTATTTTGGTCGTATTAATACATTCATAAATTTTAAAAATAGGCTTCTACTAATATAATTAATTTATTGAATATTCAAGACTTTCCGGTTGAAATTTGACTTTATTATTGTTTCATTAATGCTTTATTACGAATAAATGCTCCGTAAGCTTTTTGAATTCGTTTTCATACAGAGTTATATTATTTGAAACATTAGTCTTTCTATCGATTTAATCGTTAGTCATAATTATTAACGTTTTCGTGTAGGAGTTAATCAAAATATCAGTTTTATCATTGGATTGGCTTTGCAATAAAAACAAATTGGCATCCAAACATTACTTCCTGTTAGAACCTGATTAACTCTGAAATTATGTCATCGAGAGCTTTTTGTGGGTTTGATAGATTAATACATGGAAGCAATATGATGAATGTCAAAGAAAAGTTCAAATTGATCTTTTCGAACCAAAACAAAAACATCAATATCATTCCCCATAGGTCCTTTACGGGACACTTGGGTTCATCATAATTATATAGGATAAAAAGAACAACATAAAAAGAATACATGAAAGAATACAAAGCAGTGAGGCATCAAAAGCGAGACAAATTAATGGAAATTGAGTCAAAATGTGCATAAAATATAAATATGAGCATTAATATTGTTAATTCGGTTCGGTCCGGGTTCGATTCCCGGCCAGGGCAAAGTGAAGAATGACCTTTTTCAAATTGTCCTGGGTCTGGGTGTTACATGTATATGTGTGTAGTGCATTGTGTATGTGTGAATCGTCGCGTTAGTACCCATAATACAAGATTCATCTTAGTTTGGGACTAGCTCGATCTGTGTGAGTTGTCTATGTATGTTATGTTATGTTATGTTATGTTAATAATAAATAAATGTAAATATAAATAATAATAATAGATTTTTCAGTACTAGAAGGATGTACAGAGTCCCCTTAGTACCACGTCTATCATACAATATATTATTAGTTCAACAAAAGAAACAGAGAGATTGCACGAACAAACGACGAATCACACACATCACACTCAACAATTTTTGTAATATGTAATGTATTTTTCAACACTAGAAGGATGTAAAGAGTCCCCCTAGTGTTATGTCCAAAGTATAATATTTATTTCATTATTTGTCAGAAGAATCAGATAAATTACAAGAACAAAGTCGACGAAGGGCAGAATATCCAGTGTTTTGAATTTTTTTGGTACTATCCCGTGGAGCACCCGGTAAAGAATTGGTCTCCCACTCTTCTGCGTAAGTTTTCGAGTGTCCTGTAAAAGGCAGGTGTTCGAAAAAATTAAGACATTTTACATCTTAAATTCAGCGATGAGGCTTGCCACCCATCCTGAATGTCTTGGTTTTATATTGGCACGAAGAGGACAGTTTGCATGTTCCTTACATGCAGCTGATCTGCTGGCTACCCCACTTGTGGGATATGCCGTGATGGTATAGTATAGTATTTTTTTGGTAGGTTGTTATAAAGTCGAACGCTCACACAGATAAAACTCTTGAATACTCCAGTTAACCTGTGTCCATGAAGGCGTACTAACTCTTTCGTTCTTATGTTGTACATAGTTATTCTACTGTTAACATGTAATTAGTTTACTGTCCACATCAATGTCCACTTTTCAAGATTAAATGATAAAACATACCCGAGCGCCCTTGAGGTGGATTTTTTCACAAAACGGCGCTTTACAAATCATCCAAATAATAATAATAATAATACTATGAGGTGCTATGGCACAAAGATGGCGCTTTAAATACTCTCCGTTATTATTATTATTACTATCTTGAATATTTTATTGGCGCGGAAAGATCAATCTGCGTGTTTATATCTTGCAGGTAGTCTGCTGGTTACCGTTATGCTGCAATGTTATAGTAATCGTAGAACAAAAACCATCTTAAAAGTTTCCCGAACGCATGGAAATTTCATTGCCTTATTCCCAATCCGCATATCAAGTCAGATAACTTCTTACACATTACAACTCAACTTTGGAAGGTAGAAGTATAAGTTTGTAACGAAATAAGGCTGCATTATTACTATCAACTAGTTCGAATTTGTAAAACATCCCATTCCTACATCGTAGTTTGTAGTAAACGTCTAGTATTACAAGATATTAGTTCCACCTACGCTTATTTCAGTCTGATACTTTACAAACAATATTTAAACAATGTACATCATGAACACTGTTGAATAAGTTGTAGTAAACGTGTGAAAATAGATGCAGTACTGTAAACTGTAATACGTTGTAGACTATAAGAGACTGGAGAAAGAATTCCGTACTGAAAGCGAAAATACTGTAAATTTCAAAATCAAAGGATTAATGTAAGCACCAAAAAATAATTAGATACCTACATCAAATGAAGAAAATTGAAAAAAAAATCGCGTAAGGAATAAATACATTCTTCGCACAAAATATTAATTATATTTACATCATCATTGTATTTTTTTTACTAATGGGCAAGACAATAGCCTAAATAAATGTATCTAATAATCATGCATCGTTTTCTCCGTGCTTGTATAAAATTAAGGATGGGTATCACCAAGATGAAAGTAAATAAATATCTTATTCATTATGTTCTAGGAATACATGCTTAGTTAAGAATATTTGAAAACTTCCTGAAACTTATAGGATGCCGTTTTTGCTGGATTTTCATGGAACACACAAAATGATTTCGAATATACTTGTTAAGTTAAACTTAGTTTTCTCATTAGACACCTCATCTGCACAATGTCAGATTGTGGAAACTTCTTCTTTAGTAAGAAACATGAAAGGTGTCCCAATGTAGACAAATCTTCTCAGGCTGGTTAAAGCTTAATTTACCCGTAATTTGGTTTATATACGTCATTTTTTCAATTTGATGCAGACGACTGAAGCCCGAGGATGCAAAGAGCATTGCCGCTGACAGGAGGGGCTGGTCAGAATTGGTTCAAGATTCACGGGGGGGGGGGGCACCCACTGCCGCATATAGGCTCCGTCCACGTGCACGACCTTATCCAGCAAGGGCTCCAAAAGTAAAGTAAGTATGTATATATGTCATTTTTAGAAACACATTTAATTATAATGGATGAGTGAATTTACTTTTGAATGTGTCAAATTGAAAACATAAATATTTTGGATTAATACGAGTAGGTATCTATAATGAGTATATAATATCAAAGCTATTATTACCTTTTTTTATTATAAGTAACCTTGTACCAATTACATTTTACTATGCTCAGTGCTCAAGGCCTTAGTGTAATAAATTATTCTCTTTATGAACAAGAAGGTCTGTCACTATTTGTCTTATTTTTTACAAGAGAAACAATAGTTTTTTAGAAGAGGTTCCTAGAATGCTTATAAGGTAGAACTAATTTGTTTGTTTAGTATAAAATAATCGGTCTGCCGACACAAAACATTTATTTTTGCCCAACCAGTTAATTTCCAGAATAAAAAAAATATGGGTAATTGAGGTGTTTCGTACACAGAAAATTACAGTTTGGTTATCTTCTGATTTTTGTACGATGAACTGGAATGTTTGTAAACCCCATCTCAGGCGGGTGGTTGCCCATCTTCAAGCGGGGAACCCCGGATCGGATTCTTCCGGAGTCAATCTGCTCTATGTTCACGTACAAACCTTTATTTTACATTTATTAGAACCTACCTAATCACATATACAAAGAAAAATCTTAGGTTTTTTTTTCTCAACTGGCAAAAAGAAAATGTGTAAGAATACGGAAATAGAATCTATGTGAATGTCATAATATTATCAAGAATGGAAAAGAGATTTGCAAATCGTACTAACCATCAACAATAAATCATTCGAGTCGTAATATTACAAAGTGAGTTATCCATCTACCTATCTATCTATGGTCTATCTATCTATCTATCTGAAGAGATATTGATTTCACAAATCATTTGTCCGTAAGTGAATGTGTATATTGCCCGACAAAAGATAGATATTTGGCAAAATTCTTATTTGAATACTAGCTCTCAATCTGACTTCTTACAGGAAAGTAATTATTTTTGAACTAACATAAAAGGCTGTTGATTCGAGAAAAAGAAGAAAGAAATAGCTAAAGATGTAAATTTAATATTTTTTACAAGTTCTAAGTTGTTACTGATGATGGACGGACGTCCGAAAAGTACTTATAACTCTTTATATAATTTGTGAAAGTAATAGTGTTTTTTAATTATATTTATATTGTTTATTATCAAAAATTTAATATTTATATTATTTGGGAAGTATGTTTGCGAGGGATGGAAGATGCGATAGGGACATTGAAAGAAGGAAAGTGGCCGGTGCTAGAGTAAACGGTGCACTTCGACCCATTGACAGCAATGGCAATGTGTCGAACATGGCTAAAATGCTGGTGCACAATTCCATTCTGGTACCGTCACTTACGTATGCAAGCGAGACATGGACGTGGTTGAAGAAGGACGAAAGTGGAATAAATGCAGTAGAGATGCGACCGTTGAGAAGAATGGTTGGTAAAACGCTGCGGGATAGAGTGAAAAATGAGGATATTAGAAGAAGAGCGGATGCAAGAAGAGTGTTGTGGACAGAATGCTCGTGAATAAACTACGGTGGTTTGGGCATGTTGAACGAATGAACGAGGTAAGAGTGATAAAGAGGATATACTTGTCTGAAAGAAAGGGTGTGAGGAAACGCGGGAGTCCGAGAACCACGTGGCTTGATCACGTGGATCAAATTCTCAAGGATAGCCGCGTGTTGAGTAAGAGGAACCGCGACGTGCGTGTATGAGAAACTGTATGAATGTGGAGGAAGCGAAGGAAGTGTGTAAAGATAGATCTGTTTGGCGTTCCGTTCTCTCTGCCTACCCCACTTGGGACACGGCGTGAGGGTATAGTATAGTATAGTATGATTATATCACAACAGAACTATTATTAAAATTAAAAAAAAAATTAAATAATTTTAAGTCGTTGACAAACATTGTATTAAATGTATGATGAATGAATTAGGGTTGCAAAATATTTTTAACAAAATACACATTTGAATTAAGATCGATACCCAGAAACTTTGCCCAAGTTGTAATGTTTATAGAAAGTGAAACCTTTTTTACTATTTCTTTAATGAAATACCTAATTCAAGAAGATGAACGTACATACGGACACATGTCATAATATTATTAACAAAAAACGGAATCAAATGTATATAAGGTAGTCTTAGAAAGCATGTGTGTAGACATACAATGGTATTAATATATTGTAGAGAAGTAGTTTGATTATTCGAAATATTTGAAAAGGTTCGACGCAGAAGAAAGAATTGTAATTTCGTAGTAAAAAGCAATAGAATCTTGTTATTGCTACTATATAGATTAGAAACATAAATGTTTATATTATATCTAGGCATAAAAAAGGCTATCGTGAAATAAACCTTTTGGCTACTTTACATACATTTGAAATATAGTTTTTCCTGAATATTAATCATCAATTTACAAAGATTTATCTGAAAAATAAAATCTACGTATGGATATGTCATTGACTTATTGTATTCCATTATACGTACTGTCTAAAAGATTTGAATATCATCTCTTTATCCATTTGAAGAAAAATAAAGATTTTGGAATAAATAATAAAAATGTAAGAGAATGATGAAGCAAATTTGCATCAATATTTTTGGCAGGGTTGAAGGAAATCTGCAAAATATTGATATCAATTTACATTTTTCTCGATGTTAGGTATTAGGAACTGAAACGAATAAATCTCAGCAAATAGACTTCATCATGACAAAACAACTTGAAGAATTATATATCAATCACAGACGAAATATTTTTATTACAAAACTTGATAAATATTTCAGCAAGTGTGATTGTAATATATCGTTCGCGTATTAAGATCATATTTTATTGAGTCCATACCAAATCTTTGCGGCAAGTTTTCGGGTGATCTGTAAAGACATAATAAATCCGGCATAATAATCTTCGATCTTTACTTAGCGTTGAGGTATGAACCTTTCCTGATTGTTTTTTGTTGTTATAAGTATGAAAAGTATGTTTTTACGTGCAGTTGGTCTACTGGGTTCCGCAATTTTGGGAGATGTCGAGATAATACTGCTAGTTAGTGTTGATAAGTTTGACAGACCGCAACACAGGATAATATGAGAGTTGTCAGTAGTTGTCTATGGATACATTCATTGTAACACTTGCTTGCAATATGTCGTATAGAGAGTATGGCATATAATAATAATCTCAAGAATAAAAGTGAATTTTTAACAAAATCATTTATTTAATCAACCTGATCGTATCAACAGTTGGTTGAAGTATTTTTCAAGTGTTACGTCAATCTAGGTGTTACGATGAATATGAATTGGCTCAGCTTGTTTTATTAATTAATTTCACCAACTTTCCTTTCTCTCATGTTTTTTAAAGAATGCATTAATTTTTGTGAAATAATTTCATTCACTTAAACTTGTTTGTCTTACGAAGAACGTAGCTTATATTGCATGGAAAACAAATGATAAATCAATGTTATTTTCAAGAAAAACGTGCACATTTGAATATGTTAACGAATTGTTAAATTGTTTTTTTTAGCACACTTAGTGGCAATATAAAAATATGAAATATTTCATAACTGTAATGTTAACAAAATAATTTAAACATTTTATTTATAATTACGACCCAAAAAGTTGTTATCATGTTGCTCATTTATAAAATATTTTTTCCACTTAGTTTTTATATCAATTCATTATTTTTCTTCAGAGCAAAGCCGAGGTTCAAGCTTGTATCAAAATGAATGAAAAAGAAATCTGTCTTCAACAACTGAAAATATTGTAACATCGAAGTATTGAGAAATTTTGAAGAAAAAATTGTTTTAGGAATAAATGGCTTCCACAATAAAATACACAATTTACAGTCAGCTTAAAAAGTATACTAAAAAAATGTTTTATACAAAGATCGTGTTGAAATAAAACAATATGACAATGTAATCGAACACCCATGTCCCCAGAGGAGGGACAAAGAGGAGATCTGAAAATTAGCAGAAAAGTAGCTTAATTAGTGTAAAAATAATTTGAAAGCAAAAATACTTCAAAAATATACTCTTAAAACTTATACAAAAAACGTGGAAAACGGAAAACATTTTTAATTATTAGACATTTTGATAATCAAACTGAATATTTAATGATCGGAGGTAAAAATGTCGCATGGAAGCTTAATCTAACGTAGTTTTCGATTCATAATATTGTAAATATTGCTTATCGAATTATTCAAATCGGTAATTAAGAGAATATTTTTTATCATTTACATAGCGACAACCTTGATCATCTTCAATAATTAAGGGTTATTAGAATATGATCAAGCATTTATTTGTATTTTAACGGAGGTTATTAGAATACGATTATGTTTCATTTTTTTATTATAATATATTTGTTAACTTGTCACCTCATCAACGAATGCAAACCCATGCAAAAAACACTATAAGTAAGTTATTTTCCTTCGTATTATTTTATAATTTGTCCTCATATCATACATTATTATTGAATTTCTTTCATGGAAAGACTAATTTCCAAAAAAAAAAACATATTTAGTACCTTTGCAATAAAAAAATAAATAAAATGTTATATTAAAAACACTGCTTATTTTAAACATTTTTATGGGCCTTTTACTACGTATTTTCTAAAAAATTACAGCTTTTCGTCTGTAAAACGACTCAATAAAAACATAGTTACTTTGGAGTTACCATTATTTACTATCCAGATCCATTTGTCAACAATGGCTTGGCTTAGGTATTACAACTTAAATTATTTCCTTCAATTCCGTTAACAAAAAAATCTAAAATTTGAATAAATTGTATTAGAAGTAGTGATGTGAGAAGAGAAAATTCTCCAAAGACGTTTCTCGAGAACGAGAAATTTCGCTGAGAATTTCTCGTCTGATGGAAGAGAAATTTCTCTCCATAATTTTTCTTAGTGGTATTATGACCTTTTGCCCAGTACACTTCGTAGCCAACCTGATTGATCCAAAAAATTGTGGGGCTGGTTAAGGCCCAAATCAGAGGTTATTAACATTTTTTTCCATGTAGTTACTTCCCTGCAATTTTTTTAACTTAAATATGGGCATGTGGGGTGTCAAACATCAAGATTTTTCATCAGTTATTAGGACTTTTTTCTATATAGGTACCTAACATTTTTTTTATTTCCATAATTAATTGTAGCCATATTGGTGATAAAATTTTGGTACATTGTTATTGATTGATTGAATAAAGTATTTATTACTATTATTATACTGTTAAATAAAAAATAAAAAAAAAATCTCCGAAAATTCTCTACTTCGAGAAATTTACCGAGAAATTTCTCGGTAAATTTCTTGAAAATTATTTCTTGAGAATTCCACAACACTAATTAGAAGCACAAATTTATTTTAGGTTTTCAGTAGGCCGCCATACTGCACAAGATTTTAATGTGACATGTCCTGGAATATTAAAATTCGAAGTGTTAGTTTATTAGTGGAGAATCGATATCAATTGTCTTTATAAATTTGCTAGCAGACTTCAAGAGTACCATTCTCATCGACAAGCAAAAAGAAAAAAATATTTTTTATAAAATGAACAGTAGAATAACTTTATAGCTTGTTTTATTAATAACTATGAATTGTATGAAAGCTGTGGAAGTAAAAAGCGTGTACAAGGAAAAGAGTCGATGATGGAGGATTAAGTGTCAGACTTTCCTTTCTGAAGCCACGTGATGGTATGCATATTATATATTTAAGTATAAACTATGAAATCAAAGCAAAAGTCAAAGTTAACCTTTGTCAGTGCATCATGTTCATAATATTGTATAGCGTTAGTACTCAGTATAATAATCTTGTGTTGTGTTGTAAGTTCAGAAACACACATAGTGAAACAATATTCTCCAACACTAGACTTGTACTTTTGTGCAAAGCATACAACAATAAACATATAGATTCCCGTAATACTGTGGGATGTTGTGGTTGTACCTTACATATTATATATGTACATGCAGTACAAATTTCTACATGGTACTTTTGCTTCTGGTTGTTCTACTATTTCTAATAAGTACCTACTGGTAGTACGAGTAGTAGGAGTATGTGGTAGAAAGTTTGAATTATTCGGTGTTTGATACAAGACTATCTACATATGTTATTATATTAAGGTTTCATTTTACTGTTATAACTTATTTTAACTATCTTTTCTGTATTATTTTAACATGTGGGAAGATTAGTAATGAGGATGCATTTTTATGTATTCTCATTTTAATACCGCTTTGTGCAAACGATTTTACGTTTCATGATAGTTTCTAAAATCTGTATCAGTGTATTTTATTGTCTACATGAACAAATATATTTAGATTTTTGTAGCTAGTGTATTAATCATTTATACTTATAAAGGTCAATGTTGCATTTTATACATCATCAGTATATTCCTTGTATATTTATATACATTTGAGTCCCATGTAAAAGCCATTTTTTTTGTAAAATCTCACATACATACATATAATAGGCATATATAAAAAAATCCTATTTTGCTCGGATCTTATAAATTACATTAATGAGTTATATTTATTCATTTTAATTATAAATCTTAAAAAAATATTGTCTAAAACTATTTAAATAGAAATAATTAACATAAAATTTTCTGAAAAAATCTTAATTTTTTTTTCAGACAAATTTGTAAGATCTTATACAGACTGCTAATTCAACACGTCATAGTGCGGCAAACCGTTATATAATATCTCAAAATCTTAGTCTGATAAAGGGAAAGATGGTAAGAGGTCCGGAAATCATAGCTGATACTTTGAGATCATGATCTTAGACTTAAGCTATCCAAATGCGGTTTGTGGTGAGATAACCCGTAGAACATTAATTATTTCATCTACAAAGTTTACTAGTATAATAATATTCATTGTTCTCCTTCGTACTTATAAAATAATAATATGGTATAGCAAGCGCGGACAAATAATTATTAATGGTTGTGTAACATTAAATTTGAATTATACATGTAGTATAAGTCTCCAGTGAGTATTTGTCAAGATGATAATATTACTTTGCCTTATGATTATCATTATTTTTGGTAACGAGTGAATGGTCTTTGAACGCAAATATTATTATGAATAGAGACCATGTACGTACTTAGAACTTCCATGTTTATATTGAACCCAGTTCGTTAATACGTATGATTGCTTTTATTAGAAGTGAAATAGGTTAAACAATGTTCGTCGGTTGAGCATGATCTAGAAGAGTTCGTCGGTAGCCTGGAGGTAGAATCTCGGCCTTGTGAACAAGGGGTCCGGGGTTCGATCCCAGGTGCCGGCAAACTCCCCTTTCACGACACAAGCTTTTAGCTTACTGTAAAAGGTGTTGTGTTTGGGTTTATAACAAAACCAGGATATATCTTTTTGAAAAAAAAATGTCTTACCTATATGGAAACTTCCGTCTGTTGAGCATGATCTAGAATTCAAAAAAGAGCTAAACCCAGCCAATAATGAGAAGGCATTCCTAAAAATGCATATTTTTTTATTTATTTATTCCAAAACAGTAAATACAAAAAAAAAAAACAAAATTATGGAATAAAATGCCCCACTGGACTAAGGTCTGAGCTTTTACGAAATGTTATTTACAAAATGCAGGCAGCCATCGATTTTCTTTGCTTTGTTCAGACATCTCCATCTATTGGTACTTAAATACATACATATATACAAATGGATAATTTGCTAAGATATGAATATTTTATTTTAGGTACTAACGAGACAATGCACCAAACACATTAACATTACATATAACATTAGACCCATGGCAATATAAAAAAATCTTTTTCATTTTGCCCTGGCAGAGAATCGAACCCGGGTCTTTGTGACTTTAAGCCAAGAGTGCTACCAGGTAAAATAAAGCTACTAACTTAACAAAGCTTGTGATAATATAAAAATATTCTTTTGACATCATTTATACCTATATCATAAAATGAGATTTTTTTATCAATTTGAAGATTACTTTCATTAGACTGGACTTGTCAAAGCTAGTAATGGAATGGTTCTCTTTTGCTAAGAGCAATAAAATGAAAAACGTGACAACTTGATTTCAATGTGGATTATTATTTATGTTCTTATCGTTTATGGTATCAATGGTAACATAAAAATAGAATAATTTCAAAAAATGTAATAGAAACTTTTATAATAATCATACTATATAAACTATCTAAAAAAGAAAACCTTCGGACACGATATTAAGACTTTTTAAAAGAATTTACTTTTTGAGGAGCATCCGGCAAAGAATCGGTCCCACACTCTTTTCGGTTATTTTTCGAGTGTCCTGTTCAAGGCAGGTGTTCGAAACAATTGACATTTTACGTCAGCGATGAGTTTTGTTATTCATCCTAAATATCTTAATTTTTAATTGACACAAAAACTACAGCTTGTGTGTTTATGAAGTGCAACTGGTCTGCTAGCTACCCCTCTTGTGGAATATGCCGTGATGGTGTAGTAGCAGTAGATTTAACTTTTTGATGTTTGAATCATGAATTTTCAATTGAGAAATCTCAAGTTCGAGTTTGATCATTGCCACTTTCATGGTATAAGCTTGCTGTAAAGCATTGTGAGTTTATTTGAGTTTTATACTAACCGACTTGATCCACTATTTAAAAAAAAATCGCATGTTCTTAAATTCTTCGAATAAGTTTATAGAAGATAAGGATATCTAAAGGGAGCAATGAGATCCAATAATCTAACAAGGAAAAGAGACATCAGAATGTTTTGATGAGTATGAATTAAAGTTCAAATCATCATCATCATTATTGCCCTTAACGCTCCTCTCAGGAGAACAGGACAGAAAGCAGCCTTCTCCATTCAGAGCGTCTCTGTGCCAATCGCGTCACCTTTTCCCATGACATTCCCTGCGCTTTGATGTCGTTGTCATAGGGACGATGTATTGAGACGCCTGGGCCGAAGGAAGAACAGTGCTCTTTTTGGCCAACTATCATTGGGCATTCTTACCTATAACATGACCCAGCCAGGAGCATTGTCTCTCTTGTGTCACGGAGATTACAGATCTCTGCCGGGGGCGTCGGCGCACAGCATCATTTGTGACATATTCATACCACTTTACATCCAAAATCCTCCAAAGATACTTGTTTTCAAAGCGTAAAGTTCTAAGCAGTTAATTTAATACCTATTCTAACTCTTGTATTAGTTCGTTACAAATTATATTATACTAAACTGTAATTTAGAACGTTTCCAACAATAATATGACGTAGTAACAATAACTTCGGCAATGCGGTTGCATTTTGATTAGATTTATTGTGGCTTCCCGAACTAAGCATAATAATAATAAATCAAAATGATTATTGTTTGTCGGAAGCCGCAGAAGCACTTAAGTCTTAAATTTTGTGTGTATTACTGAAATAATATCTTACATATGTATAGTTACATGTTATTTTATTCAAACGCAATATTTCATTATAAGCCGCTTTTTTAAAGACAAAGACGTTATTATGCTGTTTTAAAAACGGTTTGCTGTGTCTCTCTATATAGATGTATATTCCCGGGGATTTAAGTTAGTTGCTAGTTTAAAGACAAAGTCTTGGACTGTCTAATAAGACAAATTTGGACAAAATATAGAATCATAATACATAACGGCGTATTTAAAAAAAATATTTAAGATATTATCTATTTTTTAATAATTTCATACACGGTTCAAGCTCATTAAATATAAAAACAATTACAATTTGTTTGATGCATTCCAACATCTTTCTTAAATAACAACTACACATCTTTAACTAAACAAACTTAACCAAACAATCACCGATTACGTCAAACAACAACAAGCAACAACTATCGCAATACTTAAAATCAAGCAAACTATTAATTTAACACCGAAAAAAAACACTCAATTTCCAAAGATACTAAAGTTGGAGGCATCACTCCTCCTGAACCCCGTCAGTGAATCACCAAGCTTATAAGACTATTTTGACCGACATTGTTATTAGGTCTGTCCATTGAAAAAAGTTCTTAGGTTACGTAGGAAGGGGGGGGGGAATAAAAATTCAATGAACCGACCGATACAGTATCTACGTTACCATTGATCATTTTATGAAGCATAGTGAGATCCGCAAGTACACTGAGAAAAATACTAACGAAATTTCACAACGAATCATTGGTACGTACTATTAGATTAGGATCATAGATAGTACAAATGATTCATTAGTACGAATCTATAATATTATTATTATTTCGTATGCAAGCGACCCCTGTGCATAGAGTTAACTAAGAGCTATAGCTCTGCGCATGTGGTCAAATTGAAACAATGAACCATATTGTGGAGGATTGTTCCCTGAGTAGATTTGCCGGCGGTATAGAAGAGATTCATCGGGTGTCGCCACGGGCAATCGAATATATTAATAACTTAGACGCAGAGCTATAATATTAACTTTTCGCAAACAAATCGTTAGTAAATTTACCGTTTGTACTATCTCTGGTCATAATCTGATAGTACGTAGGTATCAATTATTCGTTGTGAAATTTCGTTAGTATCTTTCTCAGTGTATTCTCCTGTCCTTCAGCTTATCCATCTTAAAAAGGAAAGACGAGATATAAGACTAATACTTCGCCGGGACTAGTTTCTCAAGTCTTTCCAGAGTTTGTCAACGTTAATGTCTGTATGAATAGAAAGATGTCGGGTTAAACTATGGAAATTAAGGATCACGTGTCGTAAAAACAACTATTTCGGAATGTTTTATACGCACATTTTATAGAACACGTCCTGCCGAACCGTAATAATACAAATGTGATCATCGAGTTTCTCATTTATTCATAATAGGAACTAGCTTATTACAAAGAGTCGAAGAAAAAAATATTTGAATAAAAAATATTTGCAATACAGTTTCATATAGGTTGTGTGGAACAAAATTGGTTAGTGATATTTTGAGGACTCGTTGATTCGTTGCGCACATAACTTATGCACAATGGATCCCTGACCTTACCCTACTAAAACAATCGAATAACAACTACTTTCACTTTTGCAGTAAAAATATTACATTTCGTTGTTTACTCGTACAATATATCATAGAATTATAATAAACTATAATAAAACTATAAAACTAAAATTATAATAAAACTATATACCTAGGTTTATAGATTTAAATGAATAAATAAATCTATAGACAGAAAGATAGTTCATATCTTACATTATGTATCAATCCGAACTTAGCATTTGACGGTTAGAAAAGAATTTCAATAGAGGCGCTTTAGTATGAAGTGTCCATTCTCATCACAGTGAAGCAAATTAGCCAATATAGAAGTTGCCTAAAAATATATATAATGTAGGGTGATGTCCGTATTGACAGTATTCCGACAGATCTTATTTCATAAATTATTTTCATTCTTTTTTCCCTCTTATAGTAAGTATATATTTTTACTTTGTCAGTTTCACTCTTTGAATCGTTGGAATGGCATTTCTGTATTATTAAATCTACATATTTAAAATTGATCGTTTGGTGACTTTTTCTGTAACACACTTATTTCTGTGGTATATATGTACATATCTTTATTGTTTTAGTTTGATTGTTTTGTTCGCTTATTTATTCACTTATATATGATGTGATGTTAAATAGATGTTTTAGCGATTGAATGAGCGAGCGTTTCTATAATTTTCTGTTTCATAATTATAATAATAATAATAAGAACACTTTATTGATCAGAAAAAAAATCATCAGCCATTGGCGAGCTTATTGCCTGGAGGCAATATCTTCCAGCTAACCAAAATAATGTGTGATACTATGTTGACAATGTGTAATTAATACTAAATGTGAACAGTTAATACTAAACTAAATTATAACTTACTTAACATAATTATGTACGTCTTTTATATTTGTATAAGCCTGTTGAAAAGTCAAATTAATAAAATTAAATAAAAACGTACTTCATTTTGAATAGCTACCTGCAACTGCCGTCTGATGTTTGTTTTTTTTTTCTTTAACACTGTTCTGTGGACATACGTATTCAACTCCATTTTACTTGAAGATATTGTTATATTTTGAGATCGGGAAACATTGAGTACTTTCATTATACTACACGGGAAAGATAACCGTAAAATGGATAACAAACGCACGAATGTTGTCGTCCCCTGTATCTAAATAACTGTGTGATTAAAAACCGAATCGTAAAACCTAAATTATTGCACGACAGATCGTAGTGTGTAATGTACAGTAAAACCCATACGTTACTAACAATGCTAATGGGTTCAATTTCCACGAGAATATTTTTGGTATTATTAGATTGTAACTGGAGTTATTTGAAATCATTTACTAATAATATTGAGAATGAATATACCTAATATTTATTTAAAGTCTCAAAAATAAATTATTTATTTATTTTTATTTATTCATTCTTTACTGTACATTGATAAAAAACAATTACATAAAAGGTATACATTCAAATTAAATACAATCAATATACAGAGGGCGAGTTTATCGCAAAGGCGCGATCTCTTCCAACTAACCCAAAAGTATTAACTCAAAAAAAAAAACATGATAAAAATAAACTCGATAATCTTAAGGATTTTGGAAAAAAAAAGAGGAAAAAAAAATATTCACAAAGTGAACATATATACAAACAGACATACATACACACATATATATAAAAAGGGAGAGACTGCAAAAAAAAACAAAAAAAACACACACATACATGCATAAAGGGAAAGGAAAATGGGGGGAAAAGGGGGGGGGGGGTTAGGAGTGATGGGTTTCAGGTTTCAGAGGCTGTGTTTGTGGAAATCATTTTCTCCTTAACTGCACGCTTGAAAGACGTCAGACTTTGATTCAGCCTAAATTTTGAAGGGAGATTATTCCAGCAACGAGCACCCTGAACTAATTATAGAAGACACATTCTTTTATACTTTTGAGATGGTCAGATAATTGTATATGCCGTAAAATAATTTAAAATCAACATCGCTGCCGTCAAACCTAGATATTATTTTTATAATTATTCTTTATTTTAAAATCTCAAACTTTTAGAACAATATATATACCCTTAACCTCTAAAGTGGTATGGCCGTACGGGTACGGCGAAGAGAATCAGTGCAAATATGAGTATGACGTACAGGTACGTCTGTCAATATTGCGACGCATTTATCATTTTTTATGGAATAATCAGTATGATATTTATATAATTTGATCTAATTAAATCTAATAATTCAAAAAAAATCTAATGGTGAAAAAAACTCCCGGGATCCTGGTCGTATTTTAGTCCCGAAAATCCCGGGATTTAATTTAAGAAATCCCGGGATTTTCGGGATTAATACAATTATAAAATAAGTCAAGAATTTGGGACTCATTCGCATCAATGAATCACTGACAGCCGAAGCTTGTGTTAGTATCTTAAAAGAGCGCTATTCTGAGTTCGACATCTCACTAGATACGATATTGTGGCAATAGTTACTGATGGTCCAAATTACAGTTGGAAAACTTGTTAATGCATAGCACCTAGTTTGTTTTGCACACGGTATTCACATAGCCGTTTGTGATTTATTGTACAGAAAAATACCTGCAAATAAACCTATCAGTTATGATATTTTATTTATTTATTTGCCGAAATGAAAATGTTAAGATGGAAGTGCGGGGTCACAAGGCTTGATAAGATCCGAAATTTATACATCCGAGGGAGCCTGGGTGTGCGAGATATCTTGGATAAAATACAAGAGAGCAGATTGCGATGGTATGGCCATGTGGCCAGGAGACCACCTGAGTACGTAGGCAATAAAGCTCAATGTATCGAGGTTACCGGCAAGAGACCAAGAGGAAGGCCAAAGCGCAGATGGCGTGAAGTAGTGAGACAAGAGATGAGGAGCTGTGATGTTTCCCATGAGGATGCGTTCGACAGAACCATGTGTCGTAACAAAACAAAAGAAGGCAGACCACACCACTATGTGGGACTAATAATTGCCCAAGGAGAAGAAGAAGAAGATTTAATTTATTTATTTATTTAATACATAAACGGCTATCGCCTTTTATTGATGATTTGGATTATTATTATTATTTGGATGATTTGTAAAGCGCCGTTTTGTGAAAAAAAAAAATCCACCTCAAGGGCGCTCTTTACTAACTAAGGTTGTGCTTGGATTATTCCGTGAGATTTCTTGAATAGATAAGTCTTCAGTTGGTTCTTGAAACGAGATATGTCCTGCGTTTCTCTGATCATTTGTGGAAGCATTTGTGTTTTATAATTGAATTGTTGTCCTATATATACTTATATACTTATGATAAATAAATAAATAAATAAGACATTGAAGAGAGACTCATCTCACACCCGAAATCATTTATTCTACACTCTTTCTTCAATGCCTTTTTTGAAAGTAAAGTAAAAAAAGCCTGTTCCAGACTACAGGTGCCGATATTGCAAAAGCACGCTCCACGTACACTGGTTTCGATACAGTACTGGTCACCTCCAATTTAGTTGTAATATCTTGACAAGACCTAAGTGTTGTCTGTCTATGACTTAACGCCTGTCTACCACAGAGTTCCATGATATATTCTGGGGCCATAGCATGAAGTGCCTTAAATACTGTCAAACACACTTTAAATTCAACTCTCTCCGGACATCTGAGCCAGTGAAGAGATTGAAGGGTGGCAGATATGTGTGCAGAGCGATTTAGTTGGTAAATGAAACGTGCAGCCGCGTTAAAAACGGACTGAATCCTCTGGAGTTGATATTGCGGAAGATTTGCGAGGATGCCATTGCAGTAATCCAATCGTGATACGACGAATGAGTTAATTATGGTTTTAGCTCCGTCGGTTGATATATTTTTCCTTATGTTCTTGAGCTGCCTTAAAGTATAGAAACCACTACTAACAGTGGATGATATGTGTTTCTCCATCGTAAGGGCGTTATCAAGATGCGCTCCGAGGAACTTAACGTGGTTAGATGGGACTATGTCCTCGTTTTGTACACGAATAGGGTCAGCGTTTATGAGATGTTGTCTTCGTGGAGACGCTATCCAGAGAAATTCAGTTTTGGTGGGGTTGATTTTAAGCATATTGTTAGACATCCAGGATGAAATGTCCGTTATGCACGAAACGACTTCTTGCTCAAGAGCAGATTTGGATTCCGGGGTGCATGATTTAAAGAAAATGCTATCGTCTGCATAACAATATGTTGTAAAGCCTAAGTTTTGAATAACATACTCTAATTGATTGGTGTATAAGTTGAACAAGATTGGTCCAAGAACAGAACCCTGTGGAACTCCATATAACGTTGAGTGTTTTCTGGATGTTGTGTTATTAAATTTGACTTCATATTCTCGGTTGGATAGGTATGAAGACATCCACGTTAAAACCTTGTCCCTAATGCCGAACTCATTCTCTAGCTTTGAGAGAAGTATACTATGATCAACCGTGTCAAAAGCTGCACTCATATCGAGGAAAGACACTAGTGTTAGTTCGGCATTTCCCATGCGAGATATTAGGTCCGATACAGTTCTCATGAGTATCGTTTCAGTGGAGTGAAATTGCCGATAGCCAGATTGATTTTTTGCAAAAAGGTTCGTCACATTAAGGAACTTTGTCAATTGATCACACACGTGTTATACACTTGATCACCAGGCGATAACAAACAAGTCTCAATATGGTTTTAAATAACGGCCTGGGAACACATAATAGGAAAGTTTTGCCTACCATTGGGGCTTATATTGTGTGCCCAGCCTTATTTAAAACCAAGGCGATCTCTGCCTGTTGAGACTAATGAATTGTGCTTAGAAAAAGACAATCAAATAAAATCCATAGACAAAAGTTCTATGTGTTTCTGCTTGGTTGACCAAAGTGTGAGTTAATGAGTGCCAATATGGAGGCGTAAATGTGACACATGGCGGGAATTACAACGGCACTATCTCTATCACATATCAATATGGATGATGATAATGAAGAACTGGACTCTGGATTAATCTATAAAACCTGTAATGGTGAGTTTGACCAATGACTGGAAAATTAATGAAGTCGTAAAGAAAGTTCGTAGTGGTTCTTATTTTCAAAAGAGCATCTTTGAAGAATGATACTATGCTTCAAAACTATATTGAAAAGGAACATGGAAGAGAGCTTAATTTATTATTTAACTGCAAATCGCGATGAAATATGTAGTTTCTTAACAATGCTTGAGCGATTTGATATTTTAAAAAATATCATCAAAAAATCACTCACCGACCTAATTCAAACAAATAATTCATAAAGTCTCTGGTCAATTTAATTTAAAAATACGAGTTTAAACATTGATCCCAGATGTATTTTTCGCTAAATTCGTCTTACTAAGTTGATTTAAAAAGAAAACAAAATAGTACATACAAACAAACATAAATAACAACATTGTAGAATATATTGCCCTACAAAACTAGAACTGTTCTGGGTCACAACTATGAAATAAATACTTTTACAAGAATACAATTTAAAAAAATAAAAAAAAGTTAAATTGTTAGTCTTATAAATCATAAGTGCCTTGATTGTTTATTTTAGAAGAAGTTTGAAGTATAATTTTGTTTAACCGGCTTTTTGCAGATTCAAAACTTGTATATAAATAAATAAATAAAAAATAAAAAATAAAATTCATTGCCAGATAAATAAAAAAAAGCTGATTTTGACATGGTTTACTGACTTTTTGTTACCACTTTACATTGCCAATACAATCCCGGGATCAACTGTAGATAATCCCGAAATCCCAGGATTAGAAAAAAGGGCCGGGATCGAATCCCCTATTCACAACACAAGCTTTTAACTTGCTGTGAAAGATGTACGAAGTTGTATTTGAGTTTATAACAAAATCCTAGACACATTTTGTTTAAAAAGAAATGTTAAATAAATGTGCGATGAATGTAAGAAATCCAATAATATAAAACTAGAATAATAGGGCGCTAGAATAATAATAATAATGTTTGTTTGTTCTTAGAAAAGGACTAAAATATTTGTTACAAACAAACGTAATTACGAGCTAACGTGATTCGGAAGACTACTGTACTACATGTGAATTTCAACATGGAAACGTTAAATAAACTCGTGACCTATATTCTTGTATCGAAGGACAAAGAGCTCAATATTTTATTTAGTTACTTATTTATGATTTTTATTCATTCCGCTTTCTGATAAATTTACCTACCTATAAAAAAATATTTGTTTACATTCCACTTTCAAAGTGAGAAAGATATATATTGGCAGGCAAAACAATGTTAATAAATTTAATCTCTCAAGATTTTGTCATATTTTTTTCAATAACTGTTTGTTCTTTATAATTCAACACATTGGATTTTTTTTATTCTATAAATAATTCCACGATCAGAAACAAACACTTTTGTTAGATCTTTGATGCCAATTACCATTTTGACCGATAGCTTGGTAAAGGTGAATTATTAATAGTGAACGTGCAAACGTTTCATATAAAAAAAACACCTAGATGATAATTATAATCATCGCAATAAAGGGAAAAAGAAACACTGATGTCTACTAGATTGTTGGGCTATGAAAGGTCCATAATTTGAATTTGCTACTGACATATTTCTGTTTAAATCATAAGCTTTTTTTAATATGGGGGTGGGGGGGGGGGGGCAAACTGAGCTTTTCATGAAAACGCTCGAAATTTATTAAAAAAAATAGTGAAAAATTAACTGTGTTTATTTATATTGATATTTATAATTAATATTATTCATTAAAGATTGAATTGATTAAATGAATACTTATAAAAACTCCCAGTCACACCGACATATTGTATTAAATATGTTTCCACATGTTGAAAATTAGAAAATATAGAAAAATTATTGTTGAAGAAAAAATCTATGGTTTCACAATAAGTCTAGAGTCTAGACGATTTCAATTTAAATTATTTGTACATTTTTTCAAATCCACTGTGCCAACATAGTGTTGAAATTGTGTTAAGATAAGAAGTAGGTACCTACTGTAATGGGCTTTTTACATGAATTTTGATACATTTTTAGGTAGTAGGTATGTCTATGTGTTTTTGGTAGAATTTGATTTACAAATGGTGAATTTGATTTACAAATTTTTGGTGTTGAGCTGAATGGGTTTCGGGTGAATGCATTGATGTACGCAGATGATTTGGTGTTAATGGCTGAGAGTGAAAGGGACTTACAAGAGATTGTTACGTGTGTGTATGATAGTTGCAATTTGAATGGTTAGAAAATGAATGTTATGAAGACGAAAGTTCTAGTGTTTGAAAGAGAGAATGAAAAATCGATTTGCGAGATCAAAGTTGGTGACGAATGTTTGGAGCAAGTAAGTGAGTATGTATATTTGGGAAGTATGTTTGCGAGGGATGGAAGATGCGATAGGGACATTGAAAGAAGGAAAGTGGCCGGTGCTAGAGCGAACGGTGCACTTCGACCCATTGTCAGCAATGGCAATGTGTCGGACATGGCTAAAATGCTGGTGCACAATACCATTCTGGTACCGTCACTTACGTATGCAAGCGAGACATGGACGTGGCTGAAGAAGGACGAAAGTGGAATAAATGCAGTGGAGATGCGATCGTTAAGAAGAATGGTTGGCAAAACGCTGCGTGATAGAGTGAAGAATGAGGATATTAGAAGAATGAGCGGATGCAAGAAGAGTGTTGTGGACAGAATGCGCGTGAATAAACTACGGTGGTTTGGACACGTTGAACGAATGAACGAAGTAAGAATGACAAAGAGGATATACTTGTCTGAAAGAAAAGGTGTGAGGAAGCGCGAACGTCCGAGAACCACGTGGCTTGATCACGTGGATCAAATTCTCAAGGACGGCCGCGTGTTGAGTAAGAGGAATCGACGTGCATGTATGAGAAACTGTATGAATGTGGAGGAAGCAAAGGAAGTGTGTAAAGATAGATCTGTGTGGCGTTCCGTTCTCTCTGCCTACCCCACTTGGGATACGGCGTGAGGGTATAATAGTAATAGTAGTACCTAGTAGTTGATTTACAAACATTTTTATTTCAGAACTTCTTTTACAACTATAGGAACCATCGCAGTGCTACTCCATAAGTGGGTTAGTTAGAGGACTAACTTCATGCAGTTAACGTACAGATAGTCCTTCCCGTGCCAATAAAAAAACGTAGCATTCTTTATCGTTAAATTCTTAGTAACATTTTGATATATTAGCTCGTAAAGTTGGGTTAGTTTGAAGACATCGCATTTTAGCGATAAACTCGCCCTCTGTACATTGAATTGTATAAATGATATTTTCTATGTAAATTTATATTATTGTAAACAATGTACAGTGAAGAATAAAATAAATAAATAAAGTTAAATTTATCGACCGGCGGTTCTTGGTGGAAGTTCATACTAATAATTTATCAATGAAACACGATATATAGTTGGAAGATATCGCGCTTCTCCGATAAACTCGCCCATTGGACAAAATTTATTTGTCTAGTTCAAATTGTTTATTTTCGTATGTTGATTTTTTTTGTGCAATAAAGATTTATTTATTATAATTATTATAGTTTTTCCTCTGTTAACTTTATTAATTTTGCGAGCAGGCTCTCAAGAGCTTCCGATCTCATCGTCAGGCAAAAGTTAATTAAATTATTACTACCTACTTACTTCAGAACCATTTGTTCAAAATTGTCAAAATAAAAAAAATATAATTATGTTTGTTATATTTTTAGCGAAGAGGACGGCTTGCATAATTGGTAAAGTAGGTAGCTGGTTAAATTACTATGCTTCGACATGGAGTCTCCAGAAAAATAGTTCTTCCACACTTTTCTCTAAGTTTTCCAAGTGCGATGTTAATGGAAGTTATGTGTAAAACGAATAAGACATAATATAACAACATCTATTCAGCAAACCTATGCCACCCATTCTTAAAGTCTTCATTTTATTTACACGGAAAGAACAAACTACACGTTCAATTTGTGCAGCTAGATTGCTAGTTTTCTCACTTAGAGAGATTGATGTCATCATGGTATAGATACATCGTTTCTTTTTACAGTTGGTTATGTATAAATGTAACTGAGCAAAGTCGGGTGGAAAGTCTAGTTAATAAAAGTAATATCGAAAGCGCTTTTTAGTTTTTTTTATTATTCCATCGAGTAAAACATCTGCTGGCTGCTATTGTAAGTGAGAACGAAGCACAAGGAAAAAACATTATCTCCGTCATGCATATTTTACAATGACAAAGTAGAACGCTTTTTTACATTGCGCTCTTGTTTTACATTTTCTTCTCGTATATCAATAATAATAACATTACTAAGAAAAATAATAATTCCTTTTTGGCGATATGGGATTAAAATTTTATGAATAAATTCAATAAATTCGCATGTACTCAGAAAAAAGAAAATATAGAAGACAGGACGTAGAGTCTAAAAAGGATGAGTAAGAGTTATATTTAAAACAAAAAATATTGGGTTCTAACACTTCTAACTTCTTCTTCTTTCTGTGCCGTGTCAGATCCCCCCGACGTTGGCGATCACTCCGACGAAAACCTCCCTGTCCTGTGCTGCTTTGAACAAGTCATCCACTGTCTAACTAAAAAAAATTAATTATAACAGTAAGCAATATGCTTATGCAGTGAAGTAGGAGTAGGTCAGCTGTGGGAGAAATTGAACCCGGGATATCTAGATCGAAATTCCAACATCCGCCTTGCTACCGCCCATATCAACGAATTAAAACATAAAAATGATACGAACGATTATTTATATGAACAATTGAGCAGCTAAAGCGTAAATCATAAGCTCATATAAACTACATACCAATTGCTAACTCGGCGTATTCAAACTCAGCTTGAAGAAGAATCCTTACCTGGAAATAAAAGAGAAATTTAATATATTAGATATTTATCAATCATTTTATACATCTCGTGTAGTAAGCTTCAGCCGTAAATACGAGAAAAGAAAAAAAACATAATATATGAGTGTGTTTAAACAACGTGAAACCCTTCGAGCCTGTTAATTTTTTGATCGACAGAAACAAACTTTTAACTCAACAAAAAAATGTAAAATTAAACTAAGCTAATAAATAAAGTTCTGTCAAAATAACCTTGGTGTTTAAAAACTGTTCAAAATACTATGTCAGTTTAATTTCAAAACGTTTACATATTATTTTATTATCATTAGATAAATTCGTCTGACACATTTTTTCACTATGGACGAATTAACGTGAAAATAAAATGTTAAATTGACTTTGAAAAGCTTCCTATGTTGGTATAAGTAGAACTTGACGCGGGTAGGAAAATGTATATGTTACAGGTAGAAAAAGCTATGTTGTGTATCTAACAATAAATATATTTGTGTTTTTCGGAAAAGGGTGATGTTTTTACGTATAGAAAATGTAAAATTTATTATCCCCAAACATACTGTTGTAAACATCAGTGGTGTTCCTTACATTTACCAATATCGTACACAGTTAGGCACGTCGAAGTATTTCAAAGACATTGATGAATATTAATTTCTTTTGGTCCATAATAACCTACTATAAATTCAAGCAATTAACGTTTTTGACCAAGCAATAAGCTGTGTCATCTATCCTGTATATTATAAAATTTACTGGGATGGAAAGGAATGGCATGTTTATTACGTGGCTACACCACTTATTGTAGAAATAGTTTTGGGATGAGTTTTTCTTAAGTTGAATTAAAACTCTTCCATGAATATGCAACGTTCTATCAATGACAACGTTCAATAATACAATATTATTAATGTCATAATTAATGTATCAGAATAATATTTTTGGCTTGATGAAACAATTGTACTAACTGAAATTTATTAGTTTTATATAATACCAATAATCACAACTAATACAATATTGCTAGTGTTATTTTTATATAAAACATTTATCATCTGAGATTGAAATTTTGAAAGATGAGTGCTTAGAGTAAATGAAACCATAAAAATAAAGTTTTGTTACACCACTGATGAATAAATATATTTTGTAAGTAAGATGCCAAAGTACACGTCCCTGTTTGCTTCATCCCTTATGTTCAACATTCATCAATTATTAGAATATACATAATATAAAAAAAATGAAAAAAATAAATAAAGCTTCGCGTTGGATAAAGAAGTAAGGTATGTATCTATGTACATACTTCAGGATTTATTTTTTTTCACTTCAGCATTAGTTAGTATTGATTTATCGCGATCCTGGGAAATACTATGTGCGAATGTAAGATTTATCTCTGCAGAGTGTTAGTCGATAAAATGATAGGAATAAAAAATATGGAGAGAACCGATTTTAAATCATGTAAAGTTGAGAGTCGAAATCCTAAGTGTTTATTTTATTCTGTGAAATTTAGGTTATTAATTATGTAATCTCAATGGAGTTTACAGAGAAGAAAATCTTACTTTTTAAATGCTTTGGAATGCCTTAAAATGTAAATGATGAATTAATTTAATTTAAAGAACTATTTCTCTTATAAAATTAATATATTTGGCATCCTAATGAGGCTGCTGAACATGATTGAATCCATATTGGCGATGTATTGTCTCCGTTTTTGTATTATATTGATTTGTTGTATAAAAGAAGATTATAATACTTATTATATAAGTTGTTCGATTAAGTAGAAACTCAAATTATAAGAATACTCCAAAGATTTAATAAAATCAAGATAGTTATGGGTGAGTGCTTATTATAATCGTTCTATGGATAAAATTTTACGAGTGTTAATAATAGTAATATAAGAACAATCGAGAGACAATCTTGTTCCATTGAAGTTTAAATTAATTCTAAATCGATCACGTTCTACTCGACTATCGTTTTTATTATCGAGGATTTTGTACCTGCTAAACAGAACTAGATACCTATATAAGAGTATATTAGGAAATACTCTGTACCCTACAATGTGCATCCATAGGTGTACTCAGGAAGCTACTACTTTCTCTAGGAGTGTCAAAATAGTATCAAAATTAATTAAAAAAAACAAAGCGTTTTATTTTATACTTATGTACCTATAATTTAATTCACTTTTCCAAAATATTTTAAAACTAAGTGCCACAAAAGTAATGCTTATACAACCAATGAACTAGTATCATAATATAAAAAAATATAAAAAAACTAATGTGGAGAAATGACATCAAATTGGGCAGTTGTCTTCCTCGAGTCGAACTTAATATAGGTACGATGGACAGAAATTGGATACTTTTTTTTTTAAATCCTTTACTAAATTGTTGTGCCCACAGGGAAACAAAAAAAAACATCAAAGTGCTAACAAACCATACTAACTATTGTATGGTGAAAATAGAATCGCAACGAGCCTAATATGCTCTGGATAAAACAATCTTAAATTCCTTTCCTAAACCGGAATCAAATTGGACTAAAAGTCAGGAAGTTCTCATTTCGTATATATATCAAATCAAGAAAACAAGAATCAGAAGAGAAACGATCAGACAGTTAGAATGATTACAGACACTTAAAACAATTATACATAGTCAAAGTTGTCGATAAGCGGTTCTTTATGGATGTTCATGTTTAGTTGTGATAAGTAAAAAGCTTTTATATTAAGTGCTACCATAATGATTTTATTGATCACGAGAAATTACTGCTCTCATCCTCAGGCCACAATTTCAGAAATTCCTGCTCTCATCTTCAGGCCACAATTTCAGAAATTACTGCTCTCATCTTCAGGCCACAATTTCAGAAATTACTGCTCTCATCTTCAGGCCACAATTTAAGAAATTACTGCTCTCATCTTCAGGCCACAATTTCAGAAATTACTGTTCTCATCTTCAGGTCACAATTTCAGAAATTACTGTTCTCATCTTCAGGCCACAATTTCGGAAATTACTGCTCTCATCTTCAGGCCACAATTTCAGAAATTACTGCTCTCATCTTCAGGCCACAATTTCAGAAATTACTGCTCTCATCTTCAGGCCACAATTTCAGAAATTACTGTTCTCATCTTCAGGTCACAATTTCAGAAATTACTGTTCTCATCTTCAGGCCACAATTTCAGAAATTACTGCTCTCATCTTCAGGCCACAATTTCAGAAATTACTGCTCTCATCTTCAGGCCACAATTTCAGAAATTACTGCTCTCATCTTCAGGCCACAATTTCAGAAATTACTGTTCTCATCTTCAGGTCACAATTTCAGAAATTACTGTTCTCATCTTCAGGCCACAATTTCAGAAATTACTGCTCTCATCTTCAGGCCACAATTTCAGAAATTACTGCTCTCATCTTCAGGCCACAATTTCAGAAATTACTGCTCTCATCTTCAGGCCACAATTTCAGAAATTACTGCTCTCATCTTCAGGCCACAATTTCAGAAATTACTATTCTCATCTTTAGGCCACAATTTCAGAAATTACTGTTCTCATCTTCAGGCCACAATTTCAGAAATTACTGTTCTCATCTTTAGGCCACAATTTCAGAAATTACTGCTCTCATCTTCAGGCCACAATAAAGTCACTGTTAAAGTAATGAATATATGTAAAAGTGTTTTGTATTTTGTTATAAAGTCTGATATTTTGATTGGAGAACAATGTAAATTTGTATGAGTTTGGTTCTCTAATAGAGATATTTGATTAATTTCATGAGATAATTCTTTGTTTAAGTCCCGAAGGACAATCGTATTGTGAATAATGTAATTTTGCTAAATTGTTGTCCCTTTCTAGGAAAAATTCTAGGCACGCCGCTGTGTGCATAGCTTTCGATTCATAATAATATAACGATCGAATCACCTAGAGAATCGAAAATGAGTTTGCTAACAACTGCATTCGATATGAAATAGACTATCGATACCTAAATTGTTCCAATCATTCATAATATGTATTACATTTCAATTTGTTGTAGTTTCTGAAAGCGAACATGTAAGATATGATATAATATGAAGACGTTTGAGAAAAGGAAACATGCAAAACGATTGTGAATAAATGAAAGTATGTAAATAAATTAAATGAAAAGTTGTCGATTCACGAAAAGGTGCGAAAATCTAAAACTCATAGGTATATGATAAATAATAATAATAACGGAGAGTATTTAAAGCGCCATCTTTGTGCCATAGCACCTTGAGGACGCTGTACATGATAATTTTCTATCTTCAACAATGTTGTCTGTGTCAAGAATTCAAATTTAAATACAAAAACGTTATAACACATAATCTCAGATACATAATAATATGTATCCGCGTCAGAAATAAAAATAAAATAATGATACATAATAAAATGTTAGTAGGATAAATGTTTTGAAATTTGGATGGATGGATAGATATATAAATAAATATATTACTTTTTTATTTATTTATCAATACGATATACGACCGAAACGGCTTTTACAATACAATCATATTAAAACAAACTTGAGCATATAGCAACAGGCAATGAAAAATAAAAACATGGCAACGGAAGTTACAGGGGATTTTTAGTGCAAAGCGTGTACTTTCGAACAAACCAGCTCACAAAAAATTAATTTAGAATAAGAAAGTAGCAATTATTTAGTCAGTCTTAAAAGAGTTATAATTATGTAAAACAATGAATGAGATATTCAATAATATAATAAACAATAAAAATATGACAAAACAAAGTTTGCAGTTGTTCTTTATCGCTTGGATTTTGGCGTCAATGATCAAACAACCGTAATAATATCCTCATATATTCTGTATATTGGAGCGAAACTCCATTATGTCTACAACGGTTTATGTATATATCACATTTTCTGATCTGTGGAGCATTCTAGCTTTTTTAGCGTTCGATATTGTAAATTCATTTTATATCAACTAATGAGTATGTTGTGATTTTCCTTTTTTCTGTTCTCTTTAAATGGGTAAGAGTGGATATTTTGGTAAATAAACAAAAAAAAATGAACGTACACGTCGCAACCTAGGTCACTAAAATAAAGTAACAAGTAAAACTTTGAAAAATATTTTTATTTTGTCATAAATACCAATTACACGTTTTGAAGATAAGAGAGAGCTACCATTACCATACCATACAATTTTATTTAAAAACCACTTTGGCCTATATTTATTAACATAGAGTAGTTTCGTTTTGACTTACAGACTTGTAAAACGTCACAAAGCATCGTCATTTTTAAACAAATTTTATCCATCTGCGCGCCGTTAAGAGTATGACAGATATTTTTGCCGCAGTGACAATTTGCATACAGAATGAACGAGAATAACACGTAAAAAATGTTGAACTCGCGGTGTTTGAGAGAAGTAATCATCAACGAACGTCAGATTATTTGTTTTGCATTTTTTTTTGTACTCAGTAATATTGTTATTTGTAGTTTTGCATATTGATATTGTTTGGGGAACAACTTACCTACTACACCGAATCATTTGCATCAGGTATACTTTCTAGGTAATTTGAGAAAAAAGTAGAAAGCGAAATCAAAATCTCGTGTTTCATAATTGTTACACAGCTAAGCAAGATATTTAACCAATAACAATATAGAAAATTACGGTTAGAATATGTATTACATGTTTTGGATTGATTGAGTATATTTAAACGTAATTATCTTTAAAAAAAATAGCGGGTATCTGCAGCATATCCATAAGGCAGGACCGGAGGCGGTGAACTGATTATCAGCGCTAGAGCCAAGACTGTAGAAGATACGAAGCAGGCCACACGGAGGAAGACTTACTAACATACCAAGCCAGACGAAAAGTAAAGTACGTAATGTAATTGAGACAAAAGGATTTAGAAGTCAACTGATTCCACAATAAACCAGCATTCTTTCTAGGAGGGAAATATATGCACCTATTATGTTCTAAATAATTATATGCATTACAATTTTTTTTTAAGAAAACATCTATAAGTCGCAACATTTTCCGGTGATTAAGAAAATATAACAGATGTAGGTAGGTACATATTGTTTCGTTTTCTTTAAATAATACAAAAATGAGTGAATTTTTTCATCAAACAAGATACAGCAAACAAATGAAATAAATAAAATATTGTTCTTCATCAATCAACTGTAAAGAAATTTACGGGGCAAACATTGATAAATCGACAAGAAGGGTGACTTTCTTATCTTGTACACACAGAATAGAAACTGATGTAGACATTACTTGATAGCGAAAGGGACCAACAAAAGTTACAGTAACATTTGACCTTTTAGACAGTTGTACAATTTGTTAAACATCTCTACAATATATTACTAATAGTAGTATAATGCACGTGTAAATAATGAATGAATAATGAATTTCAGCAATATGCAAGAATGTGATAATATTAAATTTCGAAGAAAATTGTTGCTTTTACATCCGCCTTGTGCGTCTTCCCCTATACACTATTTATTAAGAAGAAGTTAATGAGTGAAAAATATTTTTTATAAGGAACATGTAAAATTTTAAGTATCAAAGCGCACAATGTATTTTTCATACAAAAGTTACGATCGATTGATACATATTTCGATAATGAAATTTTCAGTCTTTACAAATCATTCGGTATTCGCATCGATTTCTGCGGATCCAAATATTCAAAATATTGCGGATTTTATTGAATATTTTGACGAAAGCACAAAACGTTAAATTAAATTCACATTGTTGTTATTGAATGCGGATGGGAATGTCAAATAAATGGCACTTGCATATTAATAAGCAGGTGTAGCTCTAATACTTGTATGTACTTCCAATAATGCAAAGCTGTAATCTGAATTATTCCGTATAAAATAAAGCAATCACTATCAATACGTCTACTATTTATGCATCTATACTGGTAGCTACCTACTCGTTGTAATGTAAGAGTACAAGGCAATTCCCTTTAATAATTAAATCAGGGACATAATCGAAAAAAAAATATTAAAATTTATTTATTCATTTGTTATTCATGTTTACTTTTTCCTATTGGTTTCAAATATCGAGTCAAGACATTATTAGAAGCTTTAAAAAGAAGGTACTATAACATAATAAATTAATAATTCAAGAGTTTTTGTGTTTACGCTGTGGAAATCCATTTTTAATTTTAATAAATAAAATATAAAAATATATTATTGAGCACTGTTTAATTTCCACTATGTTAGGTTAAATACCGAACGTTTTCGCCTATACTTGTAGGCATCTTCAGGGAATAATAAATTAAGGTGCTATAATTAATTTTATGTGACAATTGTGTCGGAATTGATACTTACTTACAAAACTGGACGTTGTTGAAGAAAGTGGAATAAACGAAGTGGCGATGCGATAGCTAAGATGAATGATTGGTAAAATATTGCATGATTGAGTGAGAAATAAGGATACAAGAAGAATGAGTGGAAGCAAGAGGAGTGTTGTGCATAGAATGCGTGTAAATAAGCGACGATGGTTTGGAAATAGGTATTATAGAGCGTGTGGATGACGAAAGAATGGCGAGAACAGTGTACATCAGTCTTAAAGAGGGGGTGTGAGGAAGTGCAGACATCCGAGAACAATGTGGCTTGATCACGTGGTTTATAATATGGCAATGTATTCTTTATGCCTACCCCGCTTGGGATACGGTGTTTGCGTACACTTAAAGAGTGTAATTAATTTAAAACGCTGAATTTCTATCTTCTATTAGTCTATTATAATATGTACCTTTATAATGTTACTACAAAATAGCTATAGTATAGATACTGCTATGAATGTCACTATTTTCGGTAATAATAATATTTCATAACATGTTTGCTTAACACAAACAAAATCACACGCAGCAGCTATGTTACTCGTACATTGTTATTTCAAGCAGAATAATTTACACAAATTGGTCAGCTGCGATATTGTAATATGCATTGTCAATAAGAGAGACTGTCGTTATAACGTTTTAATAATAATGGAAAATGTTTTTAATAAAAGCTGAGTGTGTAAAAAAAATGTTAGGGAATATCTAATAAGGCATTACTACTAATGAACTAAAAACGGCGTTACAAAACTTGTTTTTTGAAAATAATATTTAAAATCTATACTTTCTTAACTGCTTAAAATTTTATTTCTTAGAGAAATAAATAATGTCAAGCAAAAGGCGACTGATATTCAAGACTTCTGTATGATTATTTTGTAATTTTATTTACAGTTTTTTTAAATTTATATCTCTCTTCTTTCTGTGCCATGTCAGGTCCCCCCGACGTTGTCGATCACTCCGGCGAAAACCTCCCTGTCCTGTGCTGCTCTGAACAGGTCATCCACTGTCCGGATTCCGGTCCACTCTCTAATGTTGCGCAGCCAGGACATCCGCTTTCTGCCAACTCCCCGTCTTCCCTCTATCTTGTCCTCCAATATAATATTTAAATTTATAATAAAGTTGAAAGTTTCTTTATCATGAACGGAGACATCGATTTTGGATAGCTTTACAAAAAAAAGTTATTAGGTACATGCTGTAAATTTGTTTTCGTTCGTTACTTCTTCGTTATCGTTCGTGAAAAAAATCGTTACACACAATTTTTTTTATTTTATCATCATTATTATTAAAAGACATATCTCACATTAAGTCGGTTTCAAAACTTAGCAAACATGCATAATACTCGTATGCATGTTTGCTGTATTATAACAGTTATTAGGTATAACAATTATTTAGCTATTCTTAGGTTAGAAAGGCGATAATAGATATATTATTACATATTTACACAACGTTTTGTTTATTTATTCTTGAATTGAAAAATGAAATGAAAAATCTGTTATTTTTGCTTAGCTTAAATAAACAAAATGTTTGTGTCATTTCATGAACGGTTATTGCGTGAATATTTTTCATTATTTTTTTTACACTCTTTTGTCAATCAGTACTGCGGTTGATTGGATCCAACGCATTCATTGAAAAATTAATATTCTGATTAGTTTTTTCAATTAGTTTATAGTTATACTGTACGTGATCATGTTTATTATTCATCTACCGTTTAACCAATTTGCAACGTTTTTTAGCTATGAACTATATTGTTTTAAATAAATTTTTCTATTACAAAGTATAAAGGTATCAATGTTCGTTTCATTGAATATGCAGAATATGTGTGCAAAAATATTTCATTGGAAGTTTAATTGAATAAATAAAATGTTAATTTTAGTGAAAGTAATTTATGGACAGTGAAAATAAAGATAAACCGGTTTGAATTAATTGAAACCACAAGTCACACTTTAAAAAGTAATTTGTTATCTTAATATTGGTTCTAGTGCTGTTCCTAGGGCGGGTTGAGAGTCGGATTGTTTTCGTTTGTATTTTTTTGGAATGATTTTTGTTCGTCTTCATGAGTATAAAAAATATATTTTTGAAAGCTTTTTTTTAGAATAAGCTATAAAAGAGTGAATGCTTAATTTATCTGTGAGTTGATTTAGGGTGTATAGTTTTGATATTTGGTTTATTATGCAATTTTTAGATACTTATTTAACTACACTTTTTCATCACTGCATACCACACAAACGGAGTAGTCAGCAGCCCAGTTGGAGCTCATTAAACTGCATTATATGTACCTACTTATTTGCATATTACTACGTTCAAAGCAAAAAAGAGTGTCGATGACTAATCAATTAATTATTAATCGATCACGGCAATCCACCTGATTCGAGTCATTTTTCGATGATCGATCATCAGAAAATCGATGACATACAGAAATAAAAATGATAGGAAATAAATGGACTTCGTGATGAAACTTAACTCATATCACATAGTTTAACTTGCGGGGAAGGAAAAATGAATCAAACATCGATAAATACTACAATACTACTTTCCTTTCTCACTTTTAAGATTCCAACCATAATATTTGTAAAGTTAGCCAAGTTCAATTTTCTCCGTATTTTTTCATCTTTTGCGATCTGGTCTACGTCATCTTTTGTATTCAGCCATATATGTCTTTTACTCTTTTTGCACTTATACATTCCGTTTATGCGCTGAAACTGAAGTTTTATTCAGACACTAATTCCAGCCAGTTCAAAAATATATAGGTATAAGTATAAAAAAAAGTGACGCGGAAGAAAACAATGCATGGAAAATACAAACGAACCTATTTAAGATAAAAATATAATATAATGAGAATATGTATAATAAGACGATGTTTATTCAAAGAAACATAAGGTTAAATTAAAGTTTATAGAGTAGAACGAAGTCGGAGACAAAATGAAATGAAATATTTGTTAAGTCTTTTTGGATAACGTCTCGTGTCGGTGCCAACCAATGTAAATATAACTTGAAATAAGCTTAACATTTCAACGACAATAGAAACTTGAATTATTTAAAACTAGCCACGGTTAACTATTGTGTAATAAATCCTATTTAGCTATTTGAATAATAATACATTAATTATTCTTTTTATTTATTTAATACAATTTACGGCATTTGCCGTTAACAGTATGCAGATGAAATATAAAATGTTTATTCAAAATACAAAAAGAAACGTAAGTAGGTATAAATCTAAAGAAACAAAACAGAAAAAAATTATATCCATCAATCATATTTTATCCATTATATTAAAAAAAAACGTGCCCATTAATCATAAGAAAATAAGTAGATTGAAGAACACTTTCACAGACCAACATGCCAATCTTTTCCAAAAAAATCCAAATTATTTTATTTAATTTATTGCACAATAAACCTCAAAACAGCAATCTGGATTGCTGGCATCAGAGGTAAAAACCATTTACAGACATCAAGCAAACAAAACAAAATATAAACATAAGTAATACATTTGACATTTAAAAATAAATAATATATATAGGATATACACATATATATGAATATAAGCATGTACATAAAACACTATAAATCACTTCAAACTTTCTGGACATTAACACCGTTTTCTTTCACTATCTTACTAATTTTGTTTTTAAAAGTTTTTACATTGTTACATTCTTTTACATTTTTAGGTAAACTATTATAGGCTTTAATTGCAGAGGACAGGAAACCATCACGAACTCTATTTGTTCTTGGTGTATCATTTCTAATATGATCTGCACTTCTTGTATTATATCCATGTACACTATTATTGAACGTCAGCGTCAGATTTGATTTCAACTTGCCTTCTTTAATTTTATGTATAGCTTTGGATTTTTCCATATTTACTATGGTACATAGGTATGCAATTTTTAAAGTCAATGGTAAGCCCAGTAAGTCATTAGGAAATAATAAAACAACGTTAAACTAAATTTACAAAAGAAAGCCTTTCTGTCATGAGAAGCGAGTCGTTGAATCGTTGAAGCGAGTCGTTGAATAAAGTTCACACTTACATAAAATGTTAAGAGAAAATGCAGGCAACACTCATTTATTTATTTCAATTCAAATAATCGCGCCTTTGCGATCAAATAGCGCTTTGTACTTACACTTATTTTATTTAATATGACTGCACTCCAAATTGAGATTGCTCATTATCGATGAACAGAAATGAAAGATTAAATATCTATTTTTTGAACATTTTTAATAAATTCAATGATGAAAAATATTAAAAAAATATATGAATGTATGGTTTCAAGTATTAGGTACTAAGAATTTTGTTGATTGTATATGACACACTGTCTTCACTTAGCTAACTGTCGAAAGAATTCCAAATTATCCCATAAAAAAAGTTGAAGCTTTCAAGACAAATGTCTTTTGTCTAAAAATATTTTTTTTTAAAAAAACACTGAGTTTTTGAGTCAAGATAATAATGTTACAAAAACTAGAACAAGTTTTTTGCATTAGGTGTTTAAGGAAATGAAACATCAATTTTTACTATGCAGTAAGTACATAATATAACATAGGACACTTGACATTGAATAAGACTATAAGCATCCTCAATAAAGAGATTAGGCATTACACCAATTCTGAAAGTCTTAATTTATTTATTAACACGGATATTGGACGACTTGAATGTGGGTCAACTGGCCACTCTATGTGTGGGAGATGCCGTGATTAAATCAATAGATAGAATATCAAAATGGGTTGAACTTTTATTCAACCGAGACAAATAATAATATTTACAATCGCTTTTATCCTTCGCATCATTTTCCTAATGGGAAACGCAAAGAGCATGTATTGTTAGTTACAACGTATTTTAAAATCTCTTGTAAAGTCGATATTTTTTTATTAATATGTCATTACATAAACGGCAAAGCCTATATCCTATATGACAATGTAGTATAAGTTCAAAATTTTGAAATAACACATACAAAATAAAATAAACATATCAATGATAGACACGAACAGTACCTTTAAACTTTTAGAACACATTAAACTGCAATCACCTTACATTTGTTTAGATGTAAGCTACATCCTTCAGAATTCTTTTTCTTTCATAATTTCAAAAGTTAGTTTTTTAAACAAAACTCCACTAGGAAGAAGATTGCCTGGACGGCTACCTAAAAGGGGAAGGATTGTTGGTCTTCAGCGTCGCAAGAGGAAACAAATTCCGAACAAACAGATCAATGATCTACTATAAGCAGAAGAAGAAGAAGAAGAAACATAGACAGAGCAATCATTTATTTCTGATTATTATATAATATGTAAGTACTTCACATACTATTGTTTCTACAACACAAAGTGCGTGTTTTTCTCTTTAGTATTTGCTGATCTCATTATTTCGCAGATCGACCCTGTATAATTAATGGCTGCTTAGAACCAACTCCAATTGAGTATCTACTGCCCATGTATGTATGCACAATCACCAAAACGCGGGTTAACAGAGGAATACTGGGGTCAAAGGTAACTATGTATTCAAGTAACTTACTATGGGATGCCTAAAGGGAACGAATGATCCCATAAATAAAGGTAATATTATAATCCTCTGCAAATATATTATGTAATGACATACGGTTTACGTATATTATGGTTATGGTAGAACATGTCGAATAGAAAATATGTATACATTATTTTCAAACCGTTAGGTATATTATATCGTGGGCTCAATACTATAACTAGGCATCTCAAAATCAATAGTTTTGAGGCAATATATTATAAATTATGACATCAAACTCAGAAGGATGGTAATTAAAATGTACTATACTACTATACCATCACGGCATATCCCACAAGTGGGGTAGCCAGCAGATCAGCTGCATGTAAGAACATGCAAACTATCCTCTTCGTGCCAATATAAAATCAAGACATTCAGGATGGGTGGCAAGCCTCATCGCTGAATTTAAGATGTGAAATGTCTTAATTTTTTCGAACACCTGCCTTTTACAGGACACTCGAAAACTTACGCAGAAGAGTGGGAGACCAATTCTTTACCGGGTGCTCCACGGGATAGGTGCTCCACGGGATTAAAATGTTATATATGTATTATTGAAAGGCTTTCATGATATTACTTACAAAGAAGCTTCTTAATTCATAAACAATACTAGAAATTATTTTATTTATTTATTTTATTCTTCACTGTACAATGGTTAGAATATTACAAAATAAAACAGTGTCATAAAAATATCAGTTATACCAGTGATTCCCAAAGTGGTCTATATCGACCCCTAGGGGTCTATGATAACCTGCAAGGGGTCTACGTCAGCGAAAAAAAATTTGGGGGTCCATGAAATGAAAATGGGGGTCCACGATAGTGGATCTCAACACATACACTGATAATACCTATTTACTTAGGTACATCATACTATCTTATAATATCAAGACGTATACATTATTTATAAAAGTACCTATGAAGTAAAAAAATTATACGTATATTTTACATAACAGATACAAAATTTTATTTTGAGTAGTTTTAATTTAAATTCAATTAATAAATGTATAAATAAACATGTGTTTTTATTTTAAGTTTTTAACACTAAACTTCACTACAGTTAGAAATTTACAGGAAATCAATATCAGGTAAGTAGGGGGTCTACCCAACACGGAAAAACATGGTAGGGGTCTACGACACAAAAAAGTTTGGGGAACTCTGAGTTAAACAAACAAGAAATTACGCAAACATAACGATTAAGGGGAAAGTAATGGAATTTGTAGATGATTATGTTCACCTGAGTCATAAAATAAAACTTGGTAAGGAAAATCTAACGGCAGAAATTTCAAGACAAATAGATGGGATGGGCTGCATTCTCTAAATGAAACATAGCTCTATATTTTAAAATATTGAAGTCCTCATAAGTCTTGTATGAAAGGTCTACGATTTATTTGTTCTACCAGTGATTACATATAGGCTAGAGAATATGACGCTAGCACTTGTGAGCAAACGGAAACTGAGGTGTGTATAGCGTGCTATGGAGTGACAAATGATAGGCAATATCTTGAGAGACAAAATAAGAAATGAAAACATCCGACGAAAGACAAAAGTCGTCGACACTGTTGATAAAGTCTCCAAGCTGAAATGGCAAAAGGCAAGTCATGTGACAAGGCAAGAGAATGGCAGGTGGAGTTCCATAATCCTTGAATGGAGGCTGTAGAATAGAAGTGTCGGTAGACCCCAAAAAGATGGGTTGACGATATTGTCCAGATGACGGGAAAACAGTTGTATCGTGTTGCTCGAGATCGAAAAGTATCTAAGTAAAAAATTTGAAGAGGCCTATACCTATCCGGCAGTGGAGAGAAGGCTAGCAGTAAACGAGTAAGTAATCAAATATTTAAAGCAAACATCTCGAATACATTGCCCAAAACCACCAAATTTTGATATGCTTTTTTGTGTATAAGGTTTTCGACTGTTTGATGTCTTTGATTCACAATAAATTCACCATCCCTATGGCAAGGAGAGCGAGATATCAGAGCGCAGGGAATGTCGTGGAAAGAGGTGACGCAATTGGCGCAGAGACGCTCTGAATGGAGGAGGATGGTTTCTGCCCTGTGCTCCCGAGAGGAGCGTTGAGGGCAAGATTAGATAATGATGACAAGGAGACAAAAAAGGCCATCCAGAGTGCAATTTACCCACCTGGCAGATAATTGAAATAGATATAGCCAAATCATCATAGATCGCATTAAGCGTATTGATCAGTTACAATCCTCAGAATTAGGAGATCAAATAATGAATAAGTTTAATCTAACATTGCTAACACATTAATATTTTATTCATATTATGTTATCTTTTTCGATTCAAATAGTGAAGGTGACTATATACCTACCGTAGTAAAATTGTTATTAAACTGTGATCAAATTGTAATAAATTTCTTGTCCTTGTTCTCTCAAAAAAGTTATCCAAAAATAAGCACAGACATATTATGTGAGTTTTTTTTTTTTTAAATAAAAGTACCCTTGAATATGTTTTCCATAAATTAGTTCAGAAGATACCTTGAGAATCGGAAAACGTTTTTTTTTTATTTCGTACCTACTTTCTTAAGATAATTTGTATAAGAAATATGTTTTTGGTTTAACCTTAGTATGTCCTCCCTTTCTGGATGTTTTTGACAATATTCTCCAGGGATTTCGTGGTTCAGCGTTGGGAATCTTTGGTACATGGAGTTAATTTACTCAGTCATCCCTGATATTTCTATCTTCTTAATTGGGCAACCAAAGCACGAATTTTAAGTGATATTGAATCGTGTGCAATTAAAACATAACATTTATTGCACATCAGATGTTCTTATTCAAATGGTGGCTTTGTGTATTTGGTAGGGATATCAGTCGTTTTGGAAATTAAATTTATTTCTAACTTCCGATAGCCGAACAAATTTTATTGGGTCTTGCCCATAAAACAATATATATCTTCAAGCCTTTCTATTTTGAGCAGTGGATTACCAGTCATCGTAAACATTTAGCTCTTTTAGAGAACTCTCTTGATAATGTCAAGCTAGCTTGGCAAAAGCGCTTGAGCATATAAAAATAACAGTGTTTTTAATTTGATACATTATTGTAATTCTTAAATGTTTTTTTCAGAATACAAAAAAACAAATCCTTGAACAATTATAATTATCTACGGTTATCAGAAGTAGTTTGTCATTGCTTATTATTTAGTCAGTTGTAAGGTATAACTTTTTGATAATAAAACCACTTTTATACGGCTTAAAGGAATATAAAAGAAAGGTTTCACATAATGTAACCTATGTATGACAAAACTATCACGATATTTTCACAAGTGAGGTAGCTTGTGGATTCATTATATGCTATGTTGTTGGAAAAATACGCTTAATAAAAGTACAAATAATAAATAAAAAGGACAAATATCAGTAAAAAAAACACTTAATAAACCAGCAAGCACCGTAAGTCGACAGTATTGACTGCAACGACATATTTTGTGCTTTACGAATGCTTTGTTGCGGCCTCCACGGAACAAAATCCGAAACTCGGATTAATTTTTGGCCAAAACTATTAAGTAATCTACGTATAACCGAATAAACCGAGTGTGTTGTATGTAGATTTATATTAGGTATGTAAAGCCAAGTGTAAAGTTTACAGGAGAGTTATATCTAATGTGACCATTAATTTATCTTTTCTTCCAAACCGGGATACCGAAAAAATGTAGGAACGTAATAATAATAAATTTTAACAATTTATTTACGATTTCGACCCCACTCTTCCTCCCGTCGCCGGATTTTTGAAAAAGTGCAGATACCTATTTGACATACCTACTGCACGATCTGGTTTTTGTTAAGAAATATTTCATAAAACGAGGATCGATTTTCATCTTTTTACTATGTCTGTATTTATGTAGCAGAATTTCATAATGAAAGTAGTAAAGATTCCATAGTGAACAATAAAATAAATTAATAAATTTTTAAATTTAAGTTTTTATTGAGAGAGACGTCTTTCGTCTTTTAAGGACATTGTCAACCCTTTGACATTGAAAATGTCTCTAAGATAAACGAGTTTTTCTCAATAAAAAAAAAATTGTAGAAAAAAAACATTTGATTCTCAATCTCCCTGATTTAGAATATGTTCTTTCTGCGGTAGGTACCTACTTAGTTTCTTCGGCAAAACGGGACATTTTCACGATCCGAAGCTGTGTTCGGGGAAACCGTGACACGTTTCATGGAAATGGGACTGTTCCGGTGAAAAGGAGACATCTGGTCACATTAGTCACATCTACCATTAGATAATTAACTATGTATTAACTGACTGCATGTGTGTGTGTTTGTATAAAACGTGTGCTTACCCATAGTTGTGTCGTGTAACGAAGTAACGAAGAAGTAAATTGATTTAGAGTGTTTGGTACAAGACGTTTTAATTAATTATTATTTGTATAAGCATACTATGCCTGCTAACCAAAGTTCAAAAGCATACATAAGGTAATCTGATTTGAAATAATAAGTGTCTTAGGAGGATTTTGACTGTCAGCCATGAGCGTGTTACATAATATTATAATCGGGACCTTTAATATCAAGGAGCAGTTATTCTGAATGAGACGTATTTTGATCATGTTATTATATGTTTGTATTTATATAAATAAAGTAATGTAGCCGCCTAGGGAGTGAAACAATTTAGGCCAGGCACAAAAAGAATGCAAAAATTACTATGAAAAAGGATTATTATGTAAAATACCATGACGCTATATCATGCACAGCAATAATTTCTCCTTTAAGGCCTCAGGGTCCTTGTTTGCTGAAGTTCTTTCCTGCAATATGGATTTCCAACTGTCTCTTCATTACATAAATGATCTCCAGAGTGATCTACGTCCTATGGAGTTTCCGAGGAAAGCGATGTGTGGAAATTTTAGTGTTTTCATTCTTTTGACGCTTTTTTTTCTTTGTCTTCTCAATCTTACAATGTGATCGACTTTATATATTTTCCTATTCTTTGTGTTGCGAATTCTGTCGCGTAATAAAGTGTCTATCATCGTCTTAGCAAAACAAATGACCAATGCTTAAAAATGACATAACATGTCGCATTCTTCGTGCCACAAATATAGGACGTTGTAAATGAACGCGATACTAGATTGCTGATTTGAAGGAGTTGAATCTCTTACGTGTATAGGGCGAATATATTACCTATTAATGTTTAGAATATTTACTCGGAAGCGCGGACGACCGAGAACCACGTGGCTTGATCACGTGGATCAAATTCTCAAGGACGGCCGCGTGTTGAGTAAGAGGAATCGACGTGCGTGTATGAGAAACTGTATGAATGTGGAGGAAGCGAAGGAAGTGTGTAAAGATAGATCTGTTTGGCGTTCCGTTCTCTCTGCCTTCCCCACTTGGGATACGGCGTGAGGGTATAGTATAGTAGGTATAGTAGTATGTTTACTAATTTTTTTATTGTTTAACCGGATTTGGGTGCAGATGACAAAACCAATCAGAAACCTCGATAGGAGAACCATGTCTACACAATGCAACATTGTGTAGAATCTAATCGGAAGAAGTGAGAAAGGTGTCCCAATGCTTACGAATTGGCTCAAGGCTGGCTTAAGTGATCACTTTCGGTGTCCATGGACAACGTTTACCATTGTTCGACAACGATCACCATCACCGTATTGAACTTAATTGTTGCGACGCCATTTAGACGGGAGATCGCGATCTATTTGAGATCTGAAAAATGAGATCCCAAAAAGATGGTTGCTTCTAAGGTTTGCATAAAGCGTCTCTCGATTGGTGGACCTTACATCGTGACAGTGAGAATGGTGGAATTGGTGAACGTTGTCCATGGACACCGAAAGTGATCACTTAAGTCAGCCTTGAGCCAATTCGTAAGCGTTGGGACACCTTTCTCACTTCTTCCGATTAGATTCTACACAATGTTGCATTGTGTAGACATGGTTCTCCAATCGAGGTTTCTGATTGGTATTACCTATTAGTTTTTTTTACAACTTAATTTAAGGTAAAAGTGTACCTACTATTTTGAAGGAGATTTAAAAATAGTAAATAAAAATAAAATATTTAGCAGTGACTTAGGGTGGGAACAAAATAAATGATTCATTTATTTTTTCCGCACGTTAGTAAATGCAGTTGTGGTTTGTTTTCTTCTTGCTATATTTCATTTTTCAATTCTCTTCTCCCAGTAAGAAAAGTAGGTATTAGCTACCACTTTCTCACTTATTGAACATCTGTTTCCGTATTTAATAGAATGAAGTGCTACCACTGTGGTTGTTCATTTACAAGACGGAAAATATCTAAGAAAACAGTTTAATACCATTATACAGTTTAAATTGAATATACCAAGATCATTTATTTACAGTTAAGTAGATTCATGCTTTTTCTCTCATATCCGAGAATAATGTAATATTTAATGTAGACTATTTGTATTTTACACCAACAACCAAGATTTTAAGTCTGAGCACATTGAGAAATTCATCACCACATAAATTTAGAACTGAGCATATTCCTACATAATGTAAATGTGTGTATCTTTAAATATTGAATTAATAAAAGAATTCCAAAGAAGTGTAAAACGTATCCATCCCTTCAAAGAATTGGCGTAAATAAAACATGGGTTCCAAATATGCTTAACTTAATTTGAATGCTGTTTCGTTAGATGACAAATAGTCTTTGAGTGAAATTACATTTTAAAATATTATATATGTACCTAATAATCGCTCTATATGTAGGTTAGGATCAAAATTGAGGCATTGAAAGAAATCCGATCTCCTGGCTCAATAAAAACACGATCGGACAGGAATAAGTTGAGGATATTTTAAATTATAAAAAAAAAACAAGAAAGGGACATTTTCTAACAAGCTGACGTTGAGTAAACTTGACACCTACTACCAGAAGAAAATACGAAATCGCTAATATAATATGCACTATGAGCATTGAGTCGTGTTATACTGTAATTATTCTGCACGTCAAGAAAGTACTTTGTATAGCACAAACTATCTGTAACTTTTGTACTAACTAGTCTGATATTTATTTTACTTTAGTGGTACCAACAGCTGTTTCTACACAGTGTTGTGTGAAAAGGAACAAAAAATATAACAAAACTTAAGGCGGGAACATTAAATGAAATACAGTGTTGTTATGATATATAACGAGCTTCGTTTTACTCGTATTGCACAGTATAAATTTCACTAGCTATGGCTGCTGAACACGTAAATTATATACATTTATATCTATCGTACTAGAATATAAAGCGTTCCCCATAAGCACCTTATATTATTATATCTATTCTAGCTGGACCTAAACACTTGTTCATTACTGAACCAATTGCATAGTATGTAGGTAGTTAGAAAAATAACAAAAATACCTCTCATTGTGCATAAGATAGAATACCGAGAGTATACTGAAATTGTATTGACCAAAATTTGCGCTTAAAACCTGTCCAAATATAATACGTGATAATAAGTGTAATTATGCGTTAAAATCACCATCATTATTTCGTCCAACGACGCTCCTCTCGGCCCTCGGGAGCGAAGTACAGAAACCACTCTCTACTCAATCCTGCAAGTGATAAGTACATTTTATCTTGCGACTGAATCATACATAATATTGTCACATTTATGTAATATAATATTCTCACAAGAAGGGTAGCCAGCAGATCAGCTGCATGCAATAAATATGTAAGATGTCCTCTCCCTGCCAAAATAATTAAGACATTCAGGATAGGTGGTAAAATTTATCGCTGAAATCTATATGTAAAATGTCTTTGTTTTTATGCCATAAACACTGCATGGATCGTATTCATATTCTTATATTTTTAAACAGTAGGTGAAATATTTACAAACACAAAATACTCGTAAATAAAAGTACCTACTTGTTTTATATTTGTTCTCAATACAGATATGTAATCAGACAATGCGGTAAGATACAAAATATCTCTGGGGGACAGCCAACAGTATTGTAGTTGAATTGGATGAATTACAACGCTGCACATACTGGATAGTTACTGTTGAAGCCATCTTCATGTAAAACTTTATTCAGTATTTTTAAAACGTAAAAATAACACTTTTGAAATACTTTGTTTAGTCTCAAAAGTACATCAAAATGAAACACTATTTCAAAAATTAAGCAACCCAAAAAAAAATAATTTAAAAATAGATATTGAAACTACGGACTAATTGAGTAAAACAGAAGTGATTGTTGTAATATTTTTTGGGTTAGTTAGAAAAAATCTATCTCACTCTCTTATAACTGATTGAATTTAATATTTATTTATTTATTAATACAATATAGGCCAACATTAAGAAACATATTTGAAACAAAAACAATCAAATCATAATAGCTGACAATGAAAAACAAAAGCATGGTAACAAAAACTACAAAGGATTTTCAATGGAAAGCATGAATCTTCGAACAAACCCGCTCACAGCACATTTCTTCACGGTGTACCTACTCCAAATCGTTAAAGATATTGACTTCAACACAGTAACTATTCAGATAGATGTACAGATTGATAAGAATGTATAAATAATTAAAAACTGTATAGAGAGAGGGAAATGATTAGTTCCGCATCGAGAGTATCTACCCGGTATCAGATAACGATTGTTATTCTATTGAATTTATTATTACTATTCCAATATTGGTCACTGAAAATTTCCTGAATCATTGAAAAAGCCATTTTTCTCTATCACTATTTATACAATTAGATCATATCCCACAAGTGAGCATTCAGTGATCTAACCACGTGAGATCAATATTATTATTTTTTATTTTCTGTAACAAACAAAGGTACATTTATAAGATAAATAACAATACACAGCCAAATAAATTACAATTAGTAAACCAGCAAAGTTTGCAAACATTGTTTGGTACTATATAATGCAAAAATAACATATTATAGTTTGTAGTTGACACTAAAAAATCAGACACTTCCACAAAAAGGAAGCTTTAAAGCACGTGTAATCAATCATCTCCAATCAAGAAGGAAATAATGGAATGGGAATATACTGGTATCATTTTTTTGTGTTGTAATGGAACCAGATATAGAACAACGACAGTTAGATTCAAGTCCTGAATGTCGCGACTAAAAAAAAAAAAGATTTATTATTAATGTCGCGACAAAAAAAAAGATTTATTATTTTATCGCCAAAATCCGATGTTTAAGACAATGGGAAATTACAAGATGAAAAGTGAAGTCAGTTAAAATGTAATTAATATGAAGGACAAGTATTAAAAAAGGTAAACACTGAATTTGATCCAAATCTATCAGGATTGGGTTAACCCGAATTTGTTCTAAATTTAAAATTTTGAATATTAGTTCCCATGCCTTATGATTTGTGTGGTAGATCAATACCGAATATTTATTACACTTACCTGCTCCCATATGTTGATTCGCAATTTTATTTAGTTGTGGGTATGAAATTGATTGCCTATACGTAATATTTACAAGAATATCTTTCATTTTGTGCAACAAAATATCAGACATCAGGTACAACACAACCGAGGCACATAACCACATGTATTGGTTGGTGGTAAAATATTGGATACCTATTCCATGAATCGAATAGTAATAATTCATGTCAGCAGTGACGGGAATAAAATACATCTTATTATTAATTTTTCAGCATAACATCTTTCACAAATGCACTAACTCCAAGTACCTAGAATCAAATAACAGATTCTATACATGTCATATTAGTGAAAAAAAAAGATGTTCCACGCAAGGAATTGGTCTCCCACTGATTTGCAGTAGCTGAAATTCAGCGATGAGGTTTACCTCATCCTAAATGTATTTATTTTTCTTTATTTTTTCATCTTTATTATCATAACATCTTCCGTAAGTAGAGTAGCCGATATAGGTACTATAAGTATGCAGATATTTCTCTCTAAGATAATAAAAAATAAGGTATTCGAGATGGGCGTTAAACTTCATCGTTAATTAGCAGATATTGATATTATATCTTATAGTGATAAACAGTTATGATAATAAATATTTATTTGATGTTCGTACACATCATATTATACAATACACAGTATTAAAATAAATTCGTTACAATAGACTTCTACCTCCTAAACAGAGATATCTTGTGGAAGGGAGGGAAGTGATGTTTGCGATTCACCGCTTTTTGCAGAACACTAAAAAATATAAATAAAATATAGTAATAAACATACGACGCTAGTAAATGCAATTCCATGAAAAATTTCACAATAGGTATATGTGTTTGATGAGGTACGTTAGGAACATAATTATTATATTATACTATGTAGGTATGAAAAAAAAACATTGTACACACAATACTTTGCACTACCTTCATAAAGAGTAAAATGTGGTTTCGAAATATTTACTCGTAATTTCGAGGTGTACGCGATGAAACGTCACAATAATATTCGTATTCAAATGCATTCTTTACTTGAGTATTCAAGAAGTGAAGAAAATATAGCCGAGTTTATTACTATGTAAAGTATAATATTTCTTCTTATAAACTATGATATTCTACTGTTGACGTCACCTAGTGAACAAACTTGTGCATATAGTATCTACTATGGTCAAAGGCGTGCCTTGATTTTTTAGGGGGGCAACTGTTAAAACATTGTTTGCTCTTAGTACGAATGCCATAATAAAATAAAGAAAAAAAAATAATTTCTAAACCTATTTAATAGCAATAGGTTCGATTGGAGAACCATGTCTACACAATGCAACATTGTGTAAAATTTAATCGGAAGAAGTAAGAAAGGTGTCCCAACGCTTACGAATTGGCTCTAGGCTGGCTTATGTGATCACTTGTCCACGGTGTCCATGGACAACGTTCACCAATTCCACCATTCTCACTGCCATGATGTAAGGTCCACCAATCGAGAGACGCTTTATGCAAACCTTAAAAGCAACCATCTTTTTGGGATTTCATTTAATAGCTCTCAGTTTAAACAGTCTGGTAAGGAACATACTTTCAATCTTAGATCTCTTTTTTTTCTTGCAACCTTTTCAATTTAATATAAAAATAAAAAAAAATACTCGAGTATAAGATTTTAAAAACATACCAAAATTTTTAAAATCCATGACCCATGTTATGCTGCCAATTTTGTGAGATTGGAACAGGATTTATGAGATGTCGTTTTATCCAGTAATGCCTTTTAAATGTTGACAAATACGTAAAAGCATTATTGATTTCTCCATTCTTTTCCCATACCTAAGTATTAAAATAACCTTTTGTGATATTACTTTTGAGAATTTAGCCCTCCTATAAGGTACGCCTATGATCATGGCACCAATATCTTCGCAATGTGACACCGTTAACATTTGAAAATATACTTTTGTGTCAGTATAAAATACACCTTAAATGCAACGTCAGCTATATGGTGCTCGGTTGGTTGTTATTTGAACTTTCTACATACATTTTATTCTTTCATCTATTTAATATTACAATGAAGAAGGTACAACGAGTATCTACATACGGCGCCTTGAACGTGTTTGAGATTTCTTATGACAAACAATAATAAAAATATGTGTGCAGAACTGAGAACATGATGCATTTTTAAGACGTTCGCAAAATACTAAAGTCCAATATTTTAATAGAAACTACACGTACTGATATTAAAAAAGGTGTGAGTGCTGTAAAAATATTTCTTTGTCTTTCTGTTTTTCATTGTATCGCCTTTTATGTTGCGTATATTTTGCTGTAATTATGAATATACATATTATTCATAGTAAATTTGTTTAAAATTAATGGATTGAGATACAAATAATTATTAGGGTTTTGGTCGAGTTACTAGAATAAAGACTATATTATATTATATCAATTTTGCACCAGTTATAAAATATTTGATAGTTTTAATTAATAACCCCAGTGCAGAAAATACATTAACTTGATTTTGAGTGAAACATGATTGAAAGTCTTGTTCTTATTTAGTGTGGTGTGGACAAACCGCAAGTTTATTACGTGCAGTTGGTTGGTTGGCTACTCCAATTACGGGATACGCCGTGATGGTTAAGTATAGGATAGCATGATCTTTTATTTTTACATACTCTATTTTTACAATTTGAAAAGAAGTTTGTTTGCGAGGGATGGAATTTGCGACAGGGATATAAAAAGAAGAAAAGTGGCAGGTGCTAGGATGAACGGTGTACTTCGGTTCGACACATTGTCATTGCTGACACGACTCATTATCAGCAATGACAATGTGTCGAACATGGCAAAAATCCTGGTGCACAATACCATTCTTGTACCTACAAGCGAAACATGGATATGGCTGAAGAGGTTCGAAAGTGGAATAAATGTTGTGGAGATGAAATCACTGAGGAGAATGGTTGGTAACACGTTGCGTGAGTGAGGAATGAGGATATTAGAAGAATGAGTGGATGCAAGAGGAATGTTGTGAATAGAATGCGTGTAAATAAATCGAGATACTTTGATCATATGGAATGAATAGAAGGGGGAAGAATGACAAAGAAGATATACTTGTCAGAAGGAAGGGGTGTAAGGAAGAGCAGGCGTCCGAAAACTACGTGACTCGACCACGTGGATCAAATTCTCTAGGATGGCCGTGTGTCGAGTAAGACAAATCGACGTGTGTCCATGAGAAGTTATATGAATGTAGAAGAAGCGAAAGAAGTATGTAAGGACAGATCTATATTGCGTTTCGTTCTCTCTGCCAACCCACTTGGAATGCTGCGTGAGGGAAAAAGAAGATTAATAATTTATTTACTATACAGAAATTACAAAGCAATACAGAGTAAAACATATTGAGAAAAATAAATCAAACCATAAAAATATCTCAAAACATAAATTCAATTCAACAAAATTTACAAATCTACTCAGACAGCACACGCGTAGCACTGGTTAATTAACTGAGGAGACTTATTAATTTGTTCTTCAGTTCATTCGTCTATCATGTTTATCAATATAACCTTTCGTTGATTGTCATTGAAATCAGTACCTATATAATTTAGTGAAAGTCTCACGGATTACCTAAGCATATACATAATATACTGTCACCAATGTTGCAAAATGTTGTTTGTATCTTTTACCCTTCTAGGGATGAGTCTCGTTCTTTTTTGATCAAACAAAGACTTTGATATCGACTGTCTGATCCTGTATACATTGTAAAAATAAAATAAAATAAAATATAAATTAAACTAGATAACGCAATTGCCGATTTTAAATTTATATTCGTGTATTGATCAAAACAAGTCGGATCTATCGCAATTTAATTTTTTATACTAGATTTTATAGATGTGGGTAGGTACCAGTATGATATTATTTATATAATATATATGGAATAAATGAACATCAAAAGAAATAGAAAAATAAATGTGAAATATAAATTATGTATCTTATAAATAAAACTGGTCACGAGAGCCATACAGCTTTCTCTTTAAACCTTTCATAAAGCATGCGAGCTTTGAACTACATTTTCCGATATTAATATGTAATAAAAATTTAATCAAAGGCCATCTATATTTTGATATAAAAATCACATTTCAAAATAAAGCTGGTTGTCGAAGGTTTCATACTTTTAGGTCGATTTGCATTATTTGTTTTCAGTATCACTTGAAGTTAGTGAGATAATACAAAATGCAATTCAATGGTCAGTTGTTTTTCAATGCATCTATGTGGAGAGTTCAAAAATATTTTATCTTTACCATCACGATATATACTTACCACAAAAAGAATAAGAAGAGTTACCTATATACATGTCATACATTAGAAATTCCAGTTCCGTCGGCCCGAACGTCCCTCTTTCACAATACATCGTTCCTATGACAATGACATCAGAGCGCAAAGAATGTTGTGGGAAGAGGAGACGCGATTGGCATAGAGACGCTCTGAATAGAAGGAGGCTGGTTTCTGCCCTGTGATCCCGAGAGGAACGTTGAGGTTGACGAAGATGATACATAAACAAACTATCTCTTCTGAGTCAATGAAAATAATAATATTAAAAGATTTAAGATGGGTTGGAAACCTCATTGTTGCTAAATTATAGGCGTTGTCTTTTACGTAAATATAATATATAAACTTGAAAATCGCAAGGAATATGTTAAATTTGTTTAAAACCCTCTATTTATTTATTATACGTAGACACTCACAGTAAACTGAAAAAAAACACCGTAAATTATTTCGAACACATAATAAGATCTGACCAATTTTCCAATTGAGAGTGTCTTCAGCATGCTAGAACTACGTAGTACTAATATTTTACCACACACGTGCGAGCTGTCTTCTCGCTGCCAATAAAATATTAAAAGATATTCAGGCAAAACCTCATCGCTGCAAGAAAAAGTTTGTCTAAATCAATAATAATTGAACGGATGAAATATGAAGATAAGAAAAAAATGATCAAATAGTTTTCTTCTGTTCTTAATATAAAACAAACGTAAATACACACACACAAATATTTTTTATAAATTAATAGGTATATGTAGTGATAAATTATTTCAGACGAGAAAATGTTGAAACTACGAGAAGTTAACAAACGATCCGTTTCATTATTTTCTCTCGTTGTGATTTATGTTCATCAGTAGAAGTAGTAGTACGAGCAGTAGTCATGTTTCATCAAATCTAGTAGAAAATTATATTATAAATAATGCACACCATTCTCTTACTTGCTTTCCTTCAAATTTGTTGTACTGTGGGTACTATGAAAATCGTAACGAGGAATAAAGAACATGAACTTACTTTATATTTCGTAACCATCGTATGATTTATCATTATTTTGTATCATAATTTAAAAAAAAAACGCCTTCTATACAAACTTTTATAGATTATAGATTGGTAATGTTCATAAACCTACTTCGAAAGTTATTTACTTTTAAGTACATAAAAAAACTTTTTGATGACAATAAATTATGGTTGTATACGTGTTTGATTAGTTTGGCAATGATTTTATAAGTCGAAACCAGGTCACTATTCAATTAAATACTAAGTAAAACAAAACCAATCGTGTTTTCTTCCATATATGTATTATAAACATGGAGTAAAAATAAACTAAAACTCAATAAATAGTACAAAATAAACGGCAACTCAATAAAAAGTAATTAAGTGTTTTATTTCTCAATATTCATCAATAATAGCAAATAAAATGCACTGCATCGTTGAAAGAGTAGTAGATGATGGACAATACATGCACTGTAAAACATTTCTTAATAATAGTTATAACCGAGAAGCCCTGCTGCACGACGAGACGTTGTTTCAGCCAAACTATTCATATTCTTGTTGTGTCGTTGTCGTGCTGTGTACGATATGCCAGAGATTTTAATAAATCATAGAAAATAAAACAAAGTATAACCACCACCTCACGATTTATCCCACCGTTTGTTAACTCAACTACCAGTGAAGACTGCAAATGACGATGAAAATAAAACATAACCACTTTTTATACTGAACTATTAAATATTTCAAAGAGCTTACAATACTACTTTGTATAACAATAATAAAAGCAGAGTTTTTCTTGATAATGATGTTAAAGTTGTTTGTTAAGCTTAGTTCTGTAATTAATTACAACATTATTTTTTTTCTGATTCTTTATCTCTTACTAACGTTATAATAACAAATTATCATCTAACTTTGAAGAATAAGTTTTAATATATGTTTTGTTTTATATATATAAGGTATAATATTGTAATAAGGGGTTAATTGTAAGGATTTATGACATTATTTTTTTTATACACAAGACGTAGGAATTGAGATCTTTTGTACCTTAACGATTTAATAAACTCCAATATTGACTGTAAAGTCCTTTAAACAAACATTAACTATACTAAATAAGCGAACGAGAAACACCTCGTTTTTCTTTTTATGTAAAAAATACCAACGCTGCTCATAACTCGTCGTTATAACGATGCTTTACCACATATAATAATTTGTAGAAAATGAGGTCCGTGGACGTATTCTGTTATTCCGGGAGCCTTATCAGCAGCCCTACTCCCGACACAATCTAAATGCGATCTAATCTTGTTTGCATCTTAAAATGGCGAATTGGTACTTTTGAACATGGTCTAAATCTTAACTTTTAGACAGATCTAGTTTGATGTCTTAAAAATTCGTTACGATCTTAACATTTGTATGAAATCGGTACTCTTGACACAACATTGCCAAGGTCAAATCTTAATAGACGTCTTAAAACACAATCTAACAACTGTCAAAACTTAAGATTGCTGTGGAGGTGCATTTTAGCAATCTAAAAGTCTTTTTCCATAGTTTTTACAACGCAAGTTTGTTTATTTTTTAGAATAATATTTATTTTAGTATATTTCTAATACTATTTTTCTATCTTGCTGTGTTTTTTACGCAAATAAAATTTGGTGTTGATTGTTAGTTTTTTCTGAGTCGCTTGTTTTGAAGTTTTACTGTGAGACTAGTTTTAAAACGAATAATGCATTGTGGAATTATGTCGTGAACAGTGTATGTGTTGTTTATCTGACTACTGTCCTATATTCTCATTCATTGGAGATATACAAGGCCTCCAGACGCAAAAACATGGATTCGCACCCCCTCTGAATCAAGTCTAGCGGGCTAGAAGAAGATGAGTGAAAAATATTATTTCAAAACTACATTATTGTTCAACAACGACTCAACTGGATTGGCCATAGCAACAGGCACCCAGGTGTGCTCATCACCATGGAGAAGGGCAAGACAATAGGCACAAATGTAAATGCGGACCAAGAAACACCTATATGGATCAAATAAGGACATGAATTGTGGTACGTACATAGAATTAAAGGTTAATTTCTATAATAAGTTATCCAGTAGTACTCATTAAGAGAAGATATAAATTGATGATCATAGTTGTATTTTTTATTATTATTATCGTTCACTGTATACCGTTACAAGATATTATAGAAGTGCTCAGATGGCAATATTGGGACAAGGGAATGAATCTCGCCCAGTGAATGCCATATTATTTATGTACATAAATGCATAATTATGTCATGAAATTCAACTATGCAGAAAATAAATCATAATTAAGTTTAATCTGTACCCCTCCCCTAGTTCATATCCGAATGCCCCACGATATCTTGTAACAGTGTACAGTGAAAGATAATAAAAATAAATACAACGATGGGTATATATCAACGGTATGGACTATGGATCATCAATATAGGTATATTCTCTAACTGGATGCTATTGGATAACCTATAGCAGAAATTCACCGAATTGAAGAGACTAATGTCCCATCCATCCTGAATGTTTTAATTTTTTGTTGGAACAAAGAGGACACCTTGGAAGTTTATTACATGCAGCTGCTCTGCTTGCCACCCCAGTTGTGAGATATGCTATAACGGTGTAGTTGGCCGGTGTGGCGCGGAGGTAACGCTCTTGCCTTTGAGTCACGAGGTCCCGGGTTCGATTCCGGCCAGGGCAGATTGAGGAATGACCTTTTTCAAATTGTCCTGGGTCTGGGTGTTACAAGTATATGTGTTTAGTGCATTGTAAATGTGTGTATCGTCGCGTTAGTACCCATAACACAAGATTCATCTAAGTTTGGGACTAGCTCGATCTCTGTGAAATATCTATGTATGTTATGTTATGTCTATACAAATGTCTTATGTCTATAGTAATGGTAGTAGTAAAGAGGCTAGCAGAAATTGGATGATATGAAAACTGATGTTCTTGAAACATCCAGGGGTAAATGGTGGGAGTCCCTTTCTTAAATGTTGACTAGCATAAAATAGAGATGAATGGAGAATAAATTCTAAATACTTTTTGCTTGTGTTACACAATAATACATTATTTCCCCTTATTAAATAATATGTTTCGTTTACAGGTTATATTCGGATATTATTTAGTTAAAATATTCTTGGAATTATTCTCAACCGTCTCCAGATAACCTTTAATGGTGCTGATGGGACCATTTACAGAGACAATAAGCACTGACACATCACACCACTGTTTAAGGAGCTACATTGGATGAGAGTCCCAAAGAGAGAAGACTTCAAACTGTACCTCACGGTTCATAAAGCCTTGAGCGGTGCAGCACATCTATGCCTCGCTGAGCTCTGTCCCATCGACAAAACTCTATTTATTTATTATTATACATATTTATTTATTACACATATATACAGCTTAAAGCTTTTATAAAATGGTATTAAAAATTCAAACAACAATTAATACTATATCAAAATAAAAAGCAATTAAAAATGTATAAAATGTAAGATAGTATCATTACACTTTTAAAAAAATAAATATCAAAATACCATAAAAATAATTGCATTGAGCAATTAATAAAAGAAGAAATACACAATATTAGTCAAACGTTAAAATTAATAATGAAGAATTCTCAGATAAAACAGTCAAAATTCATGGTATCAATCAAAGTTCATTCAATAAACAATTGAAACTACACATCTGTCACATAGAAAGTTTGAGACGGAGAAAATAAAATGCCAAATGTCACAAAAACAAAACACAAAAAACAACAACAAAGCAAAAATTATACGAATATTTCAAGAATTCATAAATAAAGATTCCAATTTGGAGCGGTGCGTGGCCTTTCACTTAGGTCGGAGAACAATAGATTGCTCTTGATTCCCTCACATCACTCTGATTTCTACTTTTCATCTTTTAGCATTCACACCGCTAGACTTTGGAACCAGCTTCCCTCTACAATCCGCACCAGCTCATCGTTTATGTCTTTTAAAAATAAATTAGTCTCTAGGTGATGAACACTACATTCCTTATATATATGTTAACTGTTTATTATTTAATTATTTGAGATAAATAAACATTATATTTTGAAATTTATGTTTTTTTTTGCCTTTATCATTGTTGTCAATTAAATTCTTATAAAACTGGAATATTTTTGATTCATCGTGTCAAACATGGCAAAAATGCTGGTGCACAATACCATTCTGTTACCGACACTTATGTTTATAAGCGAAACTTGGACGTGGTTGAAAAAGGACGAGAGTGGAATAAATGCTGTGGAGATGCGTTCACTGAGAAGAATGGTTGGTAAAACGTTGCGAGATAGAGTGAAGAATGAGGATATCAGGAGAATGAGCGGATGTGAGAGGAATGTGTGTTAACAAAGATATGATGAGCGAATGCACGATGAAAGGATGAAGTAGATGATGTGTGTATCTGAAAGAGGGGGTGTGACGAAGCGCAGAGTCCAAGTGCATATATCTATCTATTTTATTTCATTTCATGTATGTATTTTATTTTATTTCATTTTTATATATTTTATTTTATTTGGGTTAGTTGGAAGATATCGCAACTCTGCGATAAACTCGCCCATTGTACAGATTTTTTCATGCATGTTGTATATAATTCCTGTTATCATATTCTGCACAATAAAGTTTGTTTTTTTTTTTTTTTTAAAAAAGCTATATCTGGGTTTTTGTAATAAACCCAAATACAACCTTATACACCTTTCACAGTAAGCTACTAAAAGCTTGTGTCGTGAAAGGGGAGTTTGCCGGCACCTGGTATCGAACCACGGACCCCATGTTCACGAGGCCGAGACTCTACCTCCAGGCTACCGACGAACTCGAACGACGAAGAACGTTATTATTATTATTGTAGCCTAGAATGTACACATCATCTGCATACATCAATGCATTGACCCGAGTTTAATTCAATTCAACATCCATCTTTCTAAAGGTTGCATTCACAAGTCAGACATGTATCACAATAATTCATCCAATTTCCTTATATTCTCATTCAAATAAACCTTTAAAATACTTCTTCTATCTCTGTAATACACATTCATTAACACACATAATAGAATTTAATTGCCTCACCATATATATATATTCCGTGGGGCTCCATTCTTTCTGCCCATAATATATAAATTCACGATATATCCTGTCCTTTACCTTCACGCCGTGTCCCGGGTGGGGTAGGCAGAGAGAACGGAACGCCATATTGATCTTTCCTTACATACTTCTTTCGCTTCCTCTACATTCATCCAGTTTCTCATACATGCACGCCGATTCCTCTTACTTAACATGCGACCGCCCTTGAGTATTTGATCCACAAGGTTCTTGGACGTCCGTGCTTTCTCACACCCTCTCTTTCAGATAAATATACCTTCTTCGTCAATCTTACACCATCCATTTGCTCTACATGACCAAACCATCTCAATTTATTTACACGCATTCTATCAACAACACTCTTCTTGCATCCACTCATTCTTCATATATCCTCATTTCTTACTCTATCTTGCAATGTTTTACCTACCGTTCTTCTCAGTGTTCGCATCTCCACTGCATTTATTCCACTTTCGTCCTTCTTCAGCCATATCCAAGTTTCGGTTGCATACATAAGTATCGGTGCGAGGATGGCGTTGTGCACCAGCATTTTAGCCATGTTCGAGACATTGCTATTAGATCGAAGTGCACCGTTCACTTTTCTTTTTTCAATATCTCTTTCGTATCTACCATCCATCGCAAACATACATATTCGTCCACTTGCTCCAAACATTCATTTCCAACCTTTATTTCACACATTGTTCTATCAATCTCTCTTTCAAACACCAGCACTTTCGTCTTAGTCACATTCATTTTCATCCCATTCATTCTGCAACTTTCATGTACAACTGACACTCTCGCACTTCTTTCTTGCATGCTCTGTAAGTTTCTTTCATCCGTTCCTTATATTTGTTTCTTTCATTGATTCATGATAAAGGTAATAATTAAAAACATATAAGTATACAACATTTATTTGAGAATGGTTCAAGACTTTATAAATCAAAATTTATTCAACTTATTCCTACTCAACTGTATTTTCCCTAGTTGTAGCACCAAAAGTCAGGCATTGTTCTATGCTACAGGATCATCGTCCAATTATAGCTATTATTCATCAATGAATTGACTCCATGTAATAGGGAATTATCACTGTGAAGTTGATTTCAACTATTCAGAGTACACCATGAGCAAATGTGCTGTGAGCGGGTTTATTCAAAGGTTCATGCTTTCTGTTGAGAATATCCAGTAGTTTCTATTGTCATGTTGTATTCATTGTCTCTTATATGTTGATTGTGTTTGTTCCAAGTTTGTTGTTTTTTTAAAGTAATTGTAGTGTAATAAGGCTATTTAGCCATATACTTTGTTAACAAATAAATAAATTGTTTTACTTCATCACACAAAAAAGAGCTTCTCTTTAAAGTTCGTAGACGATCATATTCAGACATTATTCATTAATCCTTGTGTAGAAAAACATTTTAGTTAATGTCCAAATAAACCTATAAACAAAACATGTTATTTAATGCATTATATTTGTAACAAAGTACATTAATGATTGTTTCCACAATTCTTATTTCATACTTACCTTAATTTGTGACTTTCTGATCATTTTAATATAATAAATTCGCGTATACTTCTGCAAAAACAACAAACTAAAACATCGCATAACAAACATTGATAACTGTTAGTGTCAGTGAGATAATAATAGACAATAGCAAAATATGTCATAGACAAAAATAGTGTCAATGCATAGGTTTTAAAAAATATTTTTTATAAATTAATTGCACTGTTATAGATCATTATATAATATCATTTTCATTTCATTTAATCAGAAATTGATATTAGATTTATAAAAAATGTGGAAATACGGTGAAATCACGTGATATATTAGTTTTAATAATTCAGTTGTCGTGGTTGTCATGTTGGTACCCATAGATAACGGCGTTAGGAAATACATCTCTATATTAAGACATCTTAAAGTTAAGATTAGATCAAGATCAAGACTAGATTGCGTCGGGGGTACCATCTACAAGTCTTAATCTAATCTTGATCTTAAGATCGAATCTAATCTTGATTGAATTCAAGAGTAGCCCTGCAGGAATGATATACTTGTGTTGTTTTTTGTTTTCTCTTTATGTGTTTTGTACTATACTGGCAGTTAAAAAGGACCATGAAATCAAAGATGGGTGCTGATTTAGTACAATAATTATGTTGAACCTTTATTATATTATGTTGTGTAAATAAATAAAATAAAATATAACTTATGAGTATGGAAATCTTTTTAAAAATATTACTATTCACTCATATGGGATTTTTGTGGTTTCCATTTATATCACACATAGGCAAATGCTGGAGATGTTTTCTTCAAATACTAAATAAATAAATATAAATATACCTAGATTTATCCATTAGTGATTGGCTTGTTTTAGAATGTAATATTTTCATTTTACGCTAGTCTGATGATGAGGACGGAAGCTTGTGAATGGCTGCTCGTGACTAGTAAAGTCACGTGGAAGTCCTACACAAAAGTGTTTCATTTTTAACAATTTCAAATGAGCTTCCACCAAGTGCTATCGGTCAACAATATCCATTTTTTTCTTTCATTTAAATCGCTTACTGCGCAATATTGTCTATTCCATAATTTTATTAATTTATTATTACTATTTTATTAAACTCCTTGTACCTACACACGATATTCTCAAAACAGTATCAAATTCTATGTGTTTGCTTCACTCTATGTTATTATCATCAGTTGCTATTTTATTTTACACATGATACAAACAGCTTCGTTCCTGAGGTCAGGGAAGTTAAATTAGAGATAGGAAACCGTAAACATGTTTTGAGGAAAGCTTGGAAACGCAGTTTGATGTAGACTGCTATTAGATTGATTCGCTTTAAATAAGGAAATGTGATATTGCTTTGCTCTTCAATAGATTAATTCTAGATTATCAAACCAGGTGTAAATTTCTATATATGAAATTTAGTACAAAATATAAGTCTCGACATGCACATAATGAAGTTTGAAATATTACTACTGCAACAACTATAGCATCACTGCTTATCCCACAACCGGGGTAGCTAGCAGACCATCCGCATGTTATAAATACGCAAGCTGTTCCCTCCGTGTCAACGAAAAAAAAGATTTTTAGAATGGGTGGCAAATGTCATCGCCGAATTTAAGTATCAAATATGTGAATTGAAAGGATTGATTTTGAGTGTCAGAAGTTCTTTTATCAATGGTAAAGGATCTCAGAAACAATTTCCCAGGTATAAATGGCCCCAGATTCAAATGAGTAGAAGTGTATATATGTACCATTTATAAGTTATTGAAAATTGAAATAACATAACATATCGTGGCGTTTCCGGTAGAGAATGGACCTCTCTCTAATATTTATAATTATTTTTACATACCTATCATGCAAAAGTAAGTCGTTCGTCAAATATCAGTTCAGCGATGAGGTATGCCACCCGCCCAGAATGTCTTACCTTTTATTGATTTGGAAAAGCCGAACTGTTCGCTTATTACAAGCAATTTGACCGCTGGCTACCCCACTTATGGGAGAAAGCATGATAAGATGGATGTATGCTTAAAATTCAACGAATATATTTGAAGACTTCAAAAGTCTTTTTGACAAATCCTGAAAAGTTTTAATAAATTAAAGTCATATTATGCTCATGTTTAAGTGTTAATCTAATCATTGTTGTCATATTATGCTCATGTTTAAGTGTTAATCTAATCATTGTTGTCATATTATGCTCATGTTTAAGTGTTAATCTAATGATTGTTGTCATATTATGCTCATGTTTAAGTGTTAATCTAATCATTGTTGTCATATTATGCTCATGTTTAAGTGTTAATCTAATCATTGTTGAAGAGAGATCTAACTCACAACCGGATATCTCATGATTTGTAGACCCTTATTTATCCGCATACTCAAACTAAAATTGTCCTCACGGGTGGGTCACTGGGCAGGCCTGAAGAGCTGGCCATTAAAAACCTTCGTCGAGTACATAGTATCATCAATTTGAATCATTAAAATATTACCGATATCAAACAAATAGCATCTTCCACGTGTAGACAATATTCACAAAAGTAATAGATGTACACATATACATAATATTCTGTATAAGACAAATTAACATACAAGAACAAAGACACCTACATGTGTACATACAAGTTTTCAAATTAACAATACACGTGAACTGAATACTACTTAATATAAAGAAAATGATATCGGGAAAACTTTCACAAAATTACACAAAATAAATTCATAATCATAATAATATCACCTTACAAAATTTGTAAGCTAACGGTAATGATATGTGAAATTATTTAAATTGTAGCAGCTATTAAGCAAATTATCTTTCGCTTGAAAACACAACAATGCTTCCAAAAGTTAGTTCGTTAGTTCAAGGAATGGATTCAATGTTGTAGTAGCAGTTAGTAGGCAACATTTAGTAGGAGCTAAATAACTTTCAAATAAGTTTCAATGTTTTCAGTATATTCATACTCGTGCCTATATCTTGCGGCGGTTTCTCATTGGGCGTTCAGCTTTGTACGGCGCTCTCTCTTTATAAATTCAATAAATATAGGTATACATATACCTACCTACATTTTCATTTTTATTTTATTTCAATAAACAACTTTACTAAAAACATGTAGTTGATTCTTGAAACTAGACGGTTAATCTGAATTCGTTATTTTTTTTGTAATTTCTCCCTACGTCCATTAGTTCAATTCATCAGCCGCCTATGCTTTTATCATAATTTTCTATTCAAACTGAGAGAACTTTATTTAGATAATAGGTAAATAAAGACTTCTGTATTCTCTTAATTACCTGTGGTGTCCCTGGCAAAGATAGAATCTCCCACTTTTTTATATTAGTTTTCGAGTGTTCTGTAAAATACAGATAGGTGTATAAAATATCACATTTCAGGCATTTTACATTCACAGTTTAAGGATCAGGTACAGTAGGTACTCAACTTGGGTGTTTTACTTTTTATTAGTAAGGAGATAATGAGTATTATGTTAATTATATGTAGTTATTTCCCATACGAGGAAAATGCTGTGATGTTTTTTAGGTAAAATATGAATTCAGTAAACTGGAGCAGATGTAATCACGATAAGTATAAATGCTGCTCTGTCTATTAGTCATAAAATAATTACAAAGCTATTGATTCGTGGAATTGAAAATATAAAAGCATTGTTGAGAGTTTCATATGCCAATAAAATTCGTTAGCAAACGCTATCTGAACAATGTTATTAATTAAAGTTATTAAATTATTCTAGTAGGTACTACTACTACTATTATAATGATAACGGCATATATTATCACTAGTGCGATAGCCAGCAGACCAGTTTTGTGTAATAATCATGCAAGCTGCTTTCTCCGTGCTAACAAAATTTAAGACATTCAGGATGGATGGTATAACCCGTCGCTGAATTTAATTCGTTTAAACTTCTTTACAAACATTTTTCTATTTCAATTTTATAATAGGTACTTATAAGATTTATACATACTAAACCGAAATTATTGCTAAACAACGACTTCCGTTCAATTCTGAATCATATAAAATAATCATGAAAAACAAACCTAAGAGTAGGTATATAGCTTTTCAATGATTGTATAAAACAAAACAACCTTTACCAAGCAAATATCTAATTAATTAAGCAAATATAGATGAATGATAACTAACGATAATTATTGTACATATAAATAATTTCCCTAATCTTCAGATGTAATATAATTATTATAATAGATATTATTATAATTAATAATATGTACTACACGTTTTACCAAACGTTTAAGTGGATTGACTAAGAAATTAGGAGGATCACATCTCAGTAGTACGAGAATTGACCGATAGGTATAATATTTATGCACGAGGATTTAATACAAGTTTGCTTCGACCGAATCAAAATATTATTATAATTTAGGATTTGGCATTGTTTATAATGATTCATATGAAATTAATGAATGCGCCATGTAGGTATTATGTTTTTTGATTGATATTTGTAGTGAAATGTGGATAAATATACCTACATATCGTGGGCCCAATAGTTCTATAACCAGACAAGTTCTAGAACTTAGACATCTCAAATTTTGGTAGTTCTGAGTAATGTATTCTAGATGATTGCCTTTACTGTTTGAGTAATTTCTAGTTATAATTATGAATCAAGAGGGTTTCTTGTAATATGATCAAAGTGTTTTAATAATATAAAACTTAGTCTTACATCATGATTTATCCATCATCTTCAAACTAGTGATATGGGATGTCTAATTATAGTATTGAGCCTGTGATATGATGATCTGTATTGACTCTTACAATACTCGTCAGAGGTATAATCAAGTTCATCATCATCATCGCCCTCAACGCTCCTCTCGGAAGCACAGGGCAGAAACCAGCCTCCTCCATTCAGAGCGTCTCTGTGCCAATTGCGTCACCTCTTTCCACGACATTCCTTGCGCTCTGATATTGTTGTCATAGGAAAGGTGTATTGTGAAAGAGGGACGCCCGGGTCAATGGAAACCCTGCGGATGGAAGAACAGTGCTCTTTTTGGCCATTGAAGAAAGATCCACCACACACCCGGATACCTCAGGAGTTTTTAACTCCTACTTATCCGCACATTCAAACCAAAATTGTCCTCACGGGCGGGCCATTAGGGAGGCCTGAAGGGCCGGCCGGCCAAAACCGCCGTCGTGGGAATCTTTTATATTACTTCTCTCTTCAATGTCCCCTCTGGGCGGTAATAATGTTTATTGAGTAATTGTACAATATATATATATAAGTAAAAAAAGAAAGAAAAATAATCAAAATGATACAAAACGTGAAGCAAAATAAACAAAACATGATAATAAAATATATACACAAATTGGTAAGTACAGAAGGCCGAGGTGAGGTGTCCAGAGACGTGCTGTTAGGCGTTTAAAGGGCGCGAGCCCGAGAGTCGCCAGCGCCAGCATGGTGTGGAAACATTAAACCCTCCCAAAAGGGACATCCCTACCAAACCTACTCTCCACCAAGGGAGACAGGACGACACAACAAAAAGACGAGTTCGCCACACGCACCACCGCCACAATGGGCAAAACCAACCCTACGACACTCCCACGTCAGACGGGGGTGAACCCGGCTGACGCAGAAGCTCCCAACGAGATACCCAAACATCCACAAACCCCAAAAATGCCTTTAGGTTCCTTGGGCATTGCAAAACCTCCCCAAACCATATAGGTCTGGGAGTGTTCTCACTCATATCATCTAGCATTGCATCTCTAGCATCATTCATCACAGAGCACTCCCATAGGATATGCTCGGCATACTGCGCCCCCAACCCACAAACACACCACGGATTCTCCGCAAGGCCAAGGTCATACAACTTGCCCTTTAGATCACCGTGGCCCGTCACAAGCTGGACGGCGTAGTGATTTAGGGAAATCTTTTTGGCCAACTATAATTAGGCATTCTCAAAACATGTCCCAGCCAGGACCATCGTCTCTCCTGTATTACGGAGATTACAGGTCTCTGCTGGGTGCGCCGGCGCACAGCATCATTTGTAACATGTTCATACCATTTGACATCCAAAATCCTTCTAAGACACTTGTTTTCAAAGCTGAGTATCTTCCGCTCTTGAGCCTTGGTTAAGTGCCAAGACTCACAGCCATATAGAAGGATTGGGATGATGCACGCATTGAACACGCATTGAATAATCAAGTTAGTCATCAAAATATATTAAATTCATAATTATCAAATGTTTCCTCAAAATAACAAAATTTTTTACTACCTATGTCTCATTTCTATGTGAAGTCACCGAAAATATATAGATCCTCATTTTTTTTTGTAAATGTTTTTGATTGTATTGTATGGGCGTTATATTCGTTAAACATCTTATACACAGATCACTGATAAGCAAATCATAGATCGTAAGGAGTCACAGAGTGAGTGTTGCCCTTTCATGGTGAACAGAAAAATTTAATTAATTTAATTTTGGATCACAAAAGAAGTACGAAAAGAATCACTATCACTAGAAGATATCCAAATGAAAAGTTTCGCGTAAATGCACGGTTTACATAAAGCACCGATCATTTGTTTTACTTAAAATTTGTTCAAAACTGCTAATTATAGTCAAAGCTACGTTGGTACGTAGTGCATGTTACCTTTTATGTAATTAAAACTCAAGGATAATAATATGTGACAATGTTTTCTTAACATTTTAATATTCAGCCGTATAATCCTTACAATAAGTATAATAATAATACTAACTTAAAACAAATCCTTTTAATTTCCCGTTATGTTCTTCCTCAATTAACACAGAATCCTTAGATTAGCGCGTAGATTAAGCGAGTGTTAAAGAGTAAGGTTAGCCTTAATAATAATATAATTACAAACTAGATTTGATTCGCGACTTTATTCATGAAATAATCATCGAAATTTAAAAAAAAAACTTCTGGAAACATAAAAACATCATTTCTGGTAATGGTGAAAAATAAACTGGAAACTATTCAAGTTTTCTTTTTTCATATCTACCCCACCTCCTTTATTTAATCGTACCAACTAATTTATTAACACGGAAATGACACACTGCATGTTTATTACATGCAGTTAGCCTTCATAGCCGTAATAGTGTTGTTAAATTGAAGTTATGAAAAATTTGTGTAAAATATTATTTCATATTTATTGTTACGTAGTATTTCAATTTTTGTTTTCATCACAAACTTCAGGAATTATCACTTTATTTTCAATATTGGCAATTCACCCAGTGTAGACGAACATCGCCTATTGTAATGTTAAGTTTGAAGGTTTCTGTATCATAAAATGTATTTTTTGTTTGGATACAATTTCAATACAACGAGCAATACGATAGTTTTTAAACACTAGACTTATAATTTAGGTTGAGGCATAAAATACGAATAACTATACATTTATTTCTTATGCAAACCGTGTAATATACTATCACAGTTTTTTTGCCATAGTAACATTATGATGAAAGAAATATTGTATTCAATGATGTAAACAATATGTACTACTTGCTTGTGTGAAGAATTGAGTGGTCTTACGTTCAATTCTCGAGGATTGACGATATTGGAATTGCATCCACCAGACACACACACACATATACACACACAAATATTAACGGTTGTATTATAATGCCATGTAATTTAAATCATAAGACAAAACACCTCTAGGACTGTGTTGTTGTAGTAAACGTAAACGTAATTAGGTGCCTCATAACAAAAATAAGGAGTTTTTCACATTAAAACGTTTCACATGGGTGAAAACTTTGCATCAAATACTAGTAGTATGCTTGAATGTTTTTTATCTGAATAAATATTATACGAATGTGTACTTTCACAATGTCTGTGGAACAAAACTCTATAAAATTTGATGAGGTCATATCTTATTGTTTATTGGTCTAAGCCCTATCTTCTACAGTATAGAGATAAGTAGAAAGTACACAATATAATACACACAAATTATTCTATATATTATGAAGAAATAATAAGATATTTAAAACAAGTGGTCAACTGGTTGTTAAATGAAAAATGTTCATATTCCGTGTTTCCGTTGTATACAGTGATTCCACTGATTACCCTTTTGTGAGAGATATCGTTATTGTATATTAATAAATATGCGTGTTTATCTCTTTCATCTGTGGTATTACATAAACAATTGGTAAACATTTCATTTGCTTGTGGAAAAGTCCGATAATGAAAAAGAAATATATCACTTAAGGAAGACATATTTTTTTTCTTAATATATTGTTTTCATTTGATTTTTTTGGAATCATTATGAAAAGTATTTTTTTTTTAAGAAAATTCGACATTTATTTTAAATACGAGTACCTACATAAAGTGTAAAGCAAATAACACTTCACAACTTGGTAAGGTAATATAAATGTCTACTCCTTTGCAACAACGAAACAGAACCACCGAGGGCGAGTGTTATTAATTTAAGTAGAAATATATTTTTTGTAATTTCACAGTTACATTTTATTTCTCACGAACACTTTTTCGTTTTCACTTCCGCATAATTATGAAAAGATGTCTGAAGCTATAAAAGACGGTTGTGTATAAATAGTTGTAAAATATTTTATAAAAATCTGGGGCACGTGTGGGAAGGAGAGATTATAGCCAACACAAAAATATACTGAATACTTAATATTTTTAGTACCTACACATTATAATGAGTGATTTCACTTGTGTTGATTAAACTAGTGTCACCATCGAAAATATTAACATTTCTGTATTCAGAGTATGTTGATATGTGAAAAAAGGATAAATGTGTCTTTGAATGTGGATCTCTCTTATCTGAACCATTATTCAACAAAATCTTAGGCTGTTTTTATATTACCAGTTAAGTATGTATTATGCATAAAAAATAATTTTGTATATAATATATTCAAAACACATTTTTGAGGGCACCTCAAATTTATGGAAATAACGAAAAAAAAAATAACTGTAGCCTCTGCAACCTGTACCTTTTACTTTTATTAATAGTGTCATTCTTAGCATGATACAATGTCATTTTTGGAACAAGATCAAATTGAAGAGATAGGTATAACAAATTTTCTCCAGTCATCATTATGTTGCCGAAATAATTTAATGCAGGAATATCTTAGTGAAAATCTTAAGTAAATGCGATTATCAAGCGCACCCCTCCGCTGTATTTTGCAGAATAAGGTTAAAGTAATTTGTGTCATAATTCAGAATTGGGTAATTTAAATGTAAATCAAATTTTTAGTACTTTTGTATATTGTGGTGCATTTATCTACTGTTAAAATTATATTTGATATAATTTTAACAGTATACAGTAAACAGTAACAATATAACAGTAACAAAAAAAATATAAAATGAGGCTTGCCACCCATCCTGAATGTCTTGATTTTATATTGGCACGAAGAGGACAGTTTGCATGAATCTTACGTGCAGCTGATCTGCTGGCTACCCCACTTGTGGGATATGCCGTGATGGTATAGTATATAGTATAGTATAAAATTATATTTAACGCCACATTTAGTTCTAAATTTGATCTCAATAAACTCTATCAAAAGTTGAGTTTTCAACAAGCTTGATTGCGTTTTAATCCTATTCTTTAACAGATCACGCAAAAATCTAAAAGAAATCACGCAGGGACTTACTTCATTATTAATTTTATTTATTTCTTGGACTTACAGCGCTTAACTAATACAGCAAAAAATATAACAAATAATTGAATTGAAAATACGTATACAATAACAAATCAAATAAATACATGTATATATCTACGAAATTTCATCGAAGGGTCCCACCAGGCAGAGCCTTAATGTTTTAACATTCATGTTTAAACACTTTAAACCACAAAGATCAAATTCTTATCAATATAATTATAAAAAAGATAACAAAAGAATATTTTTAAAATAACCATGGTCCATGTTCTTAAAAAAACATCTGACTTCTAAAAGACCGTGTTAACTTGCAAAAGTACTTTCATATGAACCTGGTATTTGCAGAAATTATGATTCAAGATTATTTATGCGGAGAAATCGAAAGACAGTTTTTAATGTTGAAGAAAGAAAAGCTAGATAACTTATAGACGTAAGTTTCTTTTACAAAGTTGGTGTTTAGCTTGGATCATGTTATAGGAATGATACATAGTTGGTCAAATAGACAACTGTTCTTTAAAATTTCATTTACAAGGTTAATGACGCCCCCAAAAATATTATTTTATTATACATCCCTCCCAAAAATGACATCAGAGTGTCAAAATTGTTTTGGAAAGAGATGATTCAGTTAGCGCAGAGACGCTTTGTATAAAGGAGGTTGGTTTATCTTCTGTTCTTTTGGTTGAGCTTCGCAAGGCTATGATAATAATGAGTTGACTGCTTAATATATTATATAGATACCTACCTACCTACGATTCATGTCTGTATAAAGTACTATACTATACTATACCCTCACGCCATGTCGCAGGAGGGGTAGGCAGAGAGAACGGAACGCCATATAGATCTATCCTTACACACTTCTTTCGCTTCCTCTACATTCATCCAGTTTCTCATACATGCACGCCGATTTCTCTTACTCAACACGCTTTTGTTAACAATGGGTCGAAGTGCACCATTCACTCTAGCACCGGCGACTTTTCTTCTTTCAATGTCCTTATCAAATCTTCCATCCCTCGCAAATAGACTTCCCAAAAGACATACTCATTCACTTGGTCTAAACATTCAACGTCAACCTTTATTTCACATACCGTTCTTTCACTCTCTCTTTCAAACACCATTACTTTCGTCTTCGCGACATTCATTTTTAACCCATTTGCACTACAACTATCGTAAACACACGAAACGATATCTTGTAAATCATTTTCATTCTCAGCCATTAAGACTAAAGCGTCTGCATACATCAAAGTATTCATCAAAGATTTCCATTCAGTTCAACACCTAACTTCATCCCTTTCAGAGGTCGCATGCAGAAGTCAAAAAATAGATTGAATAGCCACGGAGACATAGCACAACCTTGCTTCACTCCTTTAGTGAGTGTAAACCACTCCGAGAGGGTATTGTTTACGCTCACACAAGCGGAACTCCCCACGTAAAGTGAATATATTGCGCGTATCAACTGTGTGCTCATTCCATACTCCGAAAGCACGCGCCACAGTCTTTCTCGGTCCACACGATCATATGCCTTCTCCAAGTCAACAAACGCACAAAAAAGCTTCTGGTGTTTACCTAAGAACTTTTCTACGATCATCCTTAGGGAAAAGATCTGATCGGCACACCTCTACCATTTAAAAAAGCTCCTTGCGCATCCCATACCTTACACTCAGTAGTCTTTCGCACTCTCTCAATCAAAACTCTTCCGTACAGTTTTCCAACTGAGCTCAGCAAGCTAATAGCCCGATAGCTTCCGCACTCAAGCCTAGGACCTTTCCCCTTATAGCCCTGTATATAGTATATAGTTGATGTAAGCCCTGTATATAGTAGATGTGAAATATAACGAGATACTGTAACATTCCTCCCCTCATAATCGGCAGATTTCTGTGACTCTCTCAGGGTTTATCGTTGGGTAAATTTATTGTGGTGGTTGTATTAAGTAAACACTAGCATGATGTTGAACGATCAGTTTATTGACGAAGAATATGGTTACACAGTTTATTATTACACCAAACAAAACAATTCACAGTTTTTAATACTGAATTATATTATAAAAGCGACACTCACAGTATTTTAAAGAAGAGAAGAGATATTTTTTTATTGAGCGAGTTCCCGCTACTGTCTATTGTAAGACGAATAGCAGGAGACTGGCCAAAATGGCTGACTCCCGGAAAAGGATGAAGAAGAAGGAATTTGTTTTTATGATAATCTCAAAAGGTATTTACGATTTCTCTAGATAGGGGCCAGGGCTTTCACAGGATTTCGATAGATGGCAACACTAGTACCATTTTAACGACATCATATTATAAGGCTCTCATGACACCATCTCAAGTTGTTTTTTAAAGAAAAAAAAATGAATAAAAAAAAAAGAAAAGTCTCAAAGTCAGTAATAAGAAGGATTCTACAAAACTGTCAGTGTCAGAGACAAGAAAGATTTTACAATACTGTGAGTGTCAGAGATAAGAAAGATTTTACAATACTGTGAGTGTCAAAACAAAGATACAAATTTTTCTATCAGACATTGGTAACAAATTCTTAACTATTCCTTACGAATAGACATGTCTCAAGCAAGCAAGGGACCAGGAAGATGCGCCGACAGAACAGGTCGCGGAAACGGGATCGTAGACAATGTTCTCGCCATACTTCTAGGTAAACCTTTACATGCTTAAGACAAAACAAAAAAAATTAAATTCTTTTTACATAATATAACAAAACCTTCAACAATTTTACAAACACTTTTCTTTACTCCAAGAGGAGGTATCCATTACAATTATATCTGATCTACCTCTATTATAAGGGCGGTAATCCTTTACCCTATAGCATTTTTCTTTTGTGGAAACTTCCCACCAATTTCATACAGGCAAATGGTTAATATCAGGTACCAAACCTATCGCGCAGAGCTTCTCTAAGCGACCTGTATGAATTTTCTTTGTTGGAGCGTCCTCAAACCTCACTTGGACAATAAGCTTGTCGGGCATTAAAAAATTGATAATTACTAAAATAAATTTGAGTTAGTACTGATTGTATTAGGGTAGGACGATTAGTCATATCTCTATATCAGTCTAACCCAGGAGATGTACATGGAAGATGGCGAATCATCCAATGACTCCTTAACATTCATACTAGGCAAATAGAAATTACTGTAAGGGTACGCATTCCATACAGTAAAATTGCCGCAAAATGGCCAGCAGGTTCACACCATGTGAGAAACCTTGCCATATGATTTAATTACAAAACCATGCACACTAAAGATTGAAAACAATAAACTTATTTTTAATTTGTCTGATGCGACCTTGATTCTCAAGTTAAGATTTTACATTAATGGTTTGACAAACTAAGAGAATTAGTGGTAACTTTTCACGCATTTTCATACTTCATCTTTTATCGGCCGTTTTTTCATGTATACTTCATTCTTCCGTACCTTGCATTCATCATCTGTCATAAGTCATTCATCAGTTACCACATAACTCAGTGATTCAAGAGTTCACACAAAATTTAAGGAAAACAACAAAAGAATTCGTATACTTTCGTATACTGGAGGGTCAAAATTACATCAGTTGTACAGTACAAAATTCTTTAAAACTAACATGTTGTATGACCCTTGTCTGCGACAGTGGATGGGTTCAGATTATTGTGAACACGTTGCTACTGAAAGCGGCTAGCATGTGAGATGATAAGGCAACTTCATGCATCCACGGGCGCAAACAAAAGGTGATCAAAACATACAAAAAAAATTATTTCAGGGCGCCACAAGATTCGAACAATTAAAAATTCTCACAGAAGCGGAACCTTGAAGAGCCTCTATGAGATTTCTTAACTAAAAGTTTACAATAACATGGGCTGCCAAAGTTACAAGTACTTGAAGAGTAGAAAAACCAAATTTTTGACTATTAACAGTATTTTAATTTATGTAGATTTAAAGAAGAAAGAAAGATAATTCCTTTGACATTACTCTGACTGTAAATATAATTTCTTTTGTGAGTCTAACATTGTTATTACATACAAAATTCACTATTAACATTGACCTGTGATGTATAGACATAGTTCTTTTTATTCATTAAAATTGCAGCCCAAGAAAACATTACATTTTTACATAAATTCTTTACATTACCAAAATTTCAAGTTTACATTGATGGATTTACATTCAGAATGAAATATAACAACAAAATTTTGGAGAAACACATACCTAGGACTCAGAACTTAATGATATCCTTAGCATGATAGTTTCCCATTGCTCCAGTATCTACATCGCATAGCTCGTATACGTTAGGGGATATGATTCGGTGAACCTGAGACTTGATGAAACGAGGTGCCAATTTCTTTGAAAAATAATTCGCAGCGTTGCTATGAACAAATGACCTTCTCCAGACAATTTGACCTATGTCCAGACGAAGAGTTTTGCGACGAAGGTTATATCTATCGGCATTACGATGGAAAGCCTTGGTCAATGAGGAGGAAATTTCGTCGTAAAGGGCGTTCATTTCTGATAAACGACGTTGACGTTGTTCGGCAAATGCTTCTAAGGTACCACTATCAGAGGCATTGACAGTTCTATGGAAGGAGGCATGAGGAACATATTCTGTACCATGTACAAGGAAATAGGGAGAGTAACCTGTGGTTACATTTACAGTACTATTAATACAAGAACAGATTTTTGGAAGCTTGGAACACCAAGAACGTTGATCATTTTCTACCAATATAGAAAGAGCAGTAAGAAGAGTAGAATTGTATCTTTCAACGGGGTTATTCTGTGGGTGATAATATGCATTATAAAACAAGTCATTGATCCCATAGGAATGTAAAAATGATTTAAATTCTTTAGCAACGAACTGTCGGCCGTTGTCTAAGACAACACACCGCGGAATACAATAGGGAAGAAAAATTCGTTCCTCGAGTAGTTTGATTATTTCTTTAGCTGTAGGGTTTCGTAGTGGAAAAGCCCAAAGATATTTGGTAAAGATATCTACAACAGTAAGGATATGCACGTTGCGCTTATATGACATGGGCAATGGTCCTACCAGGTCAATACTAAATGATTCCATAGGTTTAGTAACGGGTTTTGGGTTTTTCATTAATCCATGAGGCGCTTGGTTATTATGTTTATATGCCTTACATGTTTGGCACTGCTTTACATAATCCTTAATGGTGGACAATAAACCACGGCAATAGAAAGTTTGAGAGAGATAGGCATGAGTTTTTAAAACTCCAGGATGGCAATTGTTATCATGAAATTCTGAAATTAAAGGTTCAAGTTGATCAGAAGGCACAACAAGTCTCCAAAATGAAGAATCTGGGGAAGAATTATTAGGTTTCTTATTTTTACAGTATCTATAGAGGTGACCATCCTCTAACATGAAATTATGGCAGTCTTGAGGTCTTTCTTCACAAGATTTGTAGACTTTACGATACCATGGATCGGAGACATTGGTATAAACAGAAGGAAAAGTGAAAGCAGAAACAGGAATTCGACTGAGTCCATCAGCAAGTTTGTTTTCACAACCTTTCTTATAAACAAAATCAAAACTGTATTGTGATAGACGCATAGCCCATCTGGCTAAACGTCCGCTGGGAGAAGAAATGGTTTTTTGATATTTTAAACATCCATGATCGCTCATAAGGGTAAAATGAGTACCTTCTAAGTAGCTACGAAAATGATGTACAGAATCTACGACAGCAAGTAATTCACGGTCAGTAGTCGAATAATGTTGTTCCGTATCAGAAAGTTTACGGGAGAAATAAGCTATGGCATGCTCAGTTCCATCAGGAGATTTTTGTGAAAGGAAACTACCTATGCTTATTGCACTAGCATCGCAAGTAAGTATATAAGGTAGCGAATAGTCAGGGGGTTTCAATACAGGGGCCGTTATCATGGCAGATTTTAAAGCAATGAAAGATTGTTCGGCTTCATTATTCCAAGAAAATTGTTTATTAAATTTCTTACTTGTCAACTTGCAAAGAGGAGAGGCAATAGCAGAAAATGATTTGATAAAACGTCTATAGTAAGAACACATTCCAAGGAAACCTCTTAGTTCCTTAGTTGAAGTGGGACGTGGATAATTTAACATTACATTTATTTTTTCGGGGTCGGTAATAATACCGTCTTGGTTGATGACGTGGCCAAGATATTTTAATGAATCTTTACAAAAAACAGATTTCTTTAACTTTATAGTAAGATTGGCTTCATTTAAGCGTTGAAATACGGTCTTCAAGGAGGCAATGTGAGATTCAAATGTAGGACTACAAATTAAGATATCATCCAGATAGCAGAAAACATGATCACCAAGATCAGAAAAGAGTTTGTCCATGAGTCTTTGCATTTCAGCAGGTATATTCTTCAGTCCAAACGGGGTGACTTTAAAGTGGTATTGTCCTCTACCTTCCACAAAAAAGGCAGTTTTTGGACGGCTTTCGAGTGATAGGGGCAATTGCCAAAAACCGTGACTTAAATCAAGACTTGTAAGAAACTTGGTATCACGAAGGTTATCTAATATGCGATTGATATTGGGAAGTCTATAGCAGTCGGTCTTAGTGACGTCATTTAATCTACGAGGGTCTAATACAAATCGACCAGTACCATCTTTTTTGGGTACAATAAAAACATTATTTAGCCATGGGCTACGGGCAGGTTCGATTACATCCATTTTTAACATGGAATCAATTTCAGTACAAAGTTGTTCTCTTCTGACATGTGATTGTGGGTAAGTCTTCTGTTTTACAGGCAGATTATCGCCCGTGTCGATAACATGACTTATAAGATGGGTACGACCTAAGCCTTTGGTTTCATAAGAAATCGTTGAGAATAGTTCTTTGACTTCATTCAGTTCAGAACATTGTGCTGGAGTAAGATTATTGGCAGAAACTAGGCAAGAAGGGGACGAAGATGTAACAAATATGTGTTTACTAGCTATTGGATTTGTCAAAGAATTATTATTATTCGGAAAGAGTCGTGGTGCTAAGCCGGAGTTTTCAAGAAATGGGACACCCAAAATTATTCCATGAGAAACAGAAGGGGCCACAATAAAAGTAACATGAACAGTCTTGTTATCAAAGCAAAGAGGAAGAATGATCTTTCCAATAGACTGGAAAGAGGAACTGTTAACACCAAACAATGTTTGAACATGGGGTTGCAGGGTATAGCCTAAGGTTGTAAAAGTTTTATAAGTATCTCTACCCAATATATTTACTGCAGCTCCAGTATCTAAGAGGGCTCTAAAGGGAACATGGCGAATTTTAAAATTGATGTGAGGACGATTGTCCGAACCACTGGTAATGGCAACTTCGTTTAAATGACAGGTAAGATGGAATAGTTCAACAGAGGCTAACTAGTCTGACCACTCGGCATCTCTCTTCCCGGGAGAAGGACGAGCAGAAGACCGGTAGTTTACAAGTTTTTTGGACGTCGAGACAGGTTAGGAGGAGGCATACTTAAATTAGGCATTGAAATTCGTGAGGTGTTAGAAGCATTGACATTAGAATTTGTAGAGAAATGACGGGGTCGATAAAAGGTACGAGGAGTTGGCATTTTAAATTTACAATCTCTGGCCAGGTGTCCTGGTTTACCGCAAGTATAACAATTATTGTTCCTACGTGTATCATGGGTAAATGCGACCTTTGGGCGAGTAGGAGGAGGTGCATTATTTGAGGTTGCAGGCATAGAAGAAGAAGTGACAAGAGTGAGACGTTCGAATCCAGTACATATTTGCTCCAAATCAACTATGTTGGAAGGATTTGCACCAATTATGGCAGCCGCAAAAGTTGTTTTAAGACCTTTCTTAACGATTTTTAGAATTTCCGAATCTCTAATAGGAGATTTCAGACTTCTGTTCATCATAGTGACACGCGAAATGTAATCGGATGCGGTTTCAGAAGGTGATTGTCTGGAACACCATATATTCATGCGTCGTTCAGAAGTTATATTTTCGTTATCAAAGCGGTCGAGGAAGGTGGTTTTCAGATCTTCCCAACACAAAGTGTTGAGTCGAGCAGCTCGATAAAAGGTAAGAGCTTTTTCGGTTAGAAATTCTGGAAGAACAGTAGGCAGTAAAGCTATGTCAAATCTTCGAGACAGACATATTTCCTCTAATCGAGTAAAAAATTCGATGAGATCACCCTCACCGTTGAAGATAGGAATGGGCCAAGAAGAAAAATTGATATTTAAAGGCACACAAGTAGTTTGACGTCGAGGAGTATTCAATGACAGAGTGTGTGCAGGAGAAGTGGGATGGCTGAGGTTAACAGTTTCTGTAGTAATGGCACAATTGGAACCGGCGTCACTGGACAAATCAGAACTCTCAATTAATGGAGGCATCTCAGAGATCTTATTGTTGAAACTTACACACTGAGCTCTAAGATCAGCAAGAGAATGGCTGGGCGTTATACCTCTCTGGGTTAATGCATGTTTAAGAGTCCGGGAATTGGATACATTGACTCGCGAAATAGGCATAAAAGATGATCCAGACATTTTGAGATTCTAACTTGCAATGACAGTAGAATAATAAACGGTTCTTCTATATAAGCTGATCCTTACACAGGAGAAATAGAAAAATTGCACATGCAAAACGTTTTGAATTGACGATCTGAAAGAAAATTGGCAAATAATAATCAACAAGACAAAAGATTATACGTACCAATATTCAGCGCTGGATAGATTGCGATGGACTTGCAGGAATTAAAAAAAAATTCTTTGAAAGAGGAAAAAAAAATTTTTCCCAAAACAAAAAAAAGTTGAGAAACAGTGGACACCTTGGTTTGAAAATTGCTCTAGAAAATATGGACTCCTAATAAGAATCCAAAAAAAAAATTCCTCAAAGCAAAAAAAATGTTTAAAAAAAAAAGTTTGGCAACCTTTGTAACATCAAATCTCAACAGTTGGGAATCATTGGATACTAAAAAAAATGTTTGGAAGTCTTGTCCTTTGATAAGACTCGAAAAAAAAATCAATAACAATTATTTCTTTAAATTGTTAAAGTTTGGAAATCGCTGGAAAGTTTGACATTCCCTGGAAATATCGTAGACATAACATTACATACATTACATATCATAAAATTAACAATTCCAGCATATGAGTAAAAGAATTATTGGTAATTATTCAAATCTGTTTTGTTAAGCCTCTTCCAGCAATATTGAGGTCTATGATCATTTCACTTCAAACCATACATAAATACATCTACAGCCCGCGTGACACGCACGCTAGGTAGGTACAAGTACAATGAATTTAAATTTGATTTCTTTACTCTTGAGTATATTCAACCAGACATAGAAAAAACTTTACTTGGACTATTTCACAAACTGGACATTTATAAATTTACAACTCTTACTTTGTAGATCCTTCAGTGTAGAATCTTACATCAACAAGCAAATAATTCCGCAAATAATTGTAAAATGATCTTAGCTAGTATCACTTGAATTTATGCAAAATTGAAACTGGAATTTTTACAATCTCTTTGGCACAAAAGGCAAAGCATGGAACAACATGTAAAAAAAAACTGTATCTATAGTAGGTATATAAAATATTTCAGTACAAAATGAACACAACAACACCATATTCTTCCATAAAAACCTGTGTAGTAGTTAGACGATTAAGGTTGTCTATTACTAGTGAAGGAAGCATTTATTTCATCATCCTCAAAACCATCAAGCATCAAGGGTTCTCTGTGTAGATAAAGAAGGCCTCGAAGAAACGTCAGATCTAGATGACAAAACATGGGACATCCTTCTATTGGAGGTCAGGAACCGTCAAGGAAGAAAATTTCATCATGGACATCCTTCGTAGTGGTGGTAGCAGGCTTCTTAAGGGATTGTAACGTTGGAGATCTTCATCTCATCAGAAGGAAATTATCTGGACGTCTTAGGAAAGTTTGGAGTATCTGTTCACAATCTTGTCAATTTCTTGTTGTATTTATTTCTTAAATTCTCCATTCATTAACAATATCTGATCGTACTTGCAATATATCGGATTTCTTTTTGAAGATCATAAATGTATCTCGCATATATTTATTATTAAATCGTTTTTATTTTTAACACTGTTTATAATTCAAATAAATAGACTCGTTCATTCTTTCTTTGTTGATGTAACGGTTTTTTTTCCTTATTATATGAGTTTTTTTGAGGGCGCGCAAATGTATCACGCACTTGATTATTTATTAATTCTCACTTATTTATTTATTAAAATGTTTTTTTTTTTTTTTTTTTATTTATAGCACTGTTTATTTAAATCGATTTTTCACTGAAGCACCATCGTAGTCCTTATTGGTCATGCGGTGAAATTTTTTGAAGAGCAAAACGACAGTTGCACAGTCTTGTTGCGAAGGAGGGAAAATTTCGACTGTTTTTTCTTCTCTTCATCGAACATTCCAGACGAGTTCTCCATGTGTGTGTGTGTATGTGTGTGTGTCGATGGCGTACGGAAAACATGTCGAGTCACGCATCTTCGTAACGGATTTCCTTTCACACATACGCACAATTATGCACTGATTATTTACGCACTGCAAAACTCACTCAAAACACAACAAAAACCACAATAATTAGGCATCACGTTGGAGGCGCCAATCTGTAACATTCCTCCCCTCATAATCGGCAGATTTCTGTGACTCTCTCAGGGTTTATCGTTGGGTAAATTTATTGTGGTGGTTGTATTAAGTAAACACTAGCATGATGTTGAACGATCAGTTTATTGACGAAGAATATGGTTACACAGTTTATTATTACACCAAACAAAACAATTCACAGTTTTTAATACTGAATTATATTATAAAAGCGACACTCACAGTATTTTAAAGAAGAGAAGAGATATTTTTTTATTGAGCGAGTTCCCGCTACTGTCTATTGTAAGACGAATAGCAGGAGACTGGCCAAAATGGCTGACTCCCGGAAAAGGATGAAGAAGAAGGAATTTGTTTTTATGATAATCTCAAAAGGTATTTACGATTTCTCTAGATAGGGGCCAGGGCTTTCACAGGATTTCGATAGATGGCAACACTAGTACCATTTTAACGACATCATATTATAAGGCTCTCATGACAATACCTAACCAAT